>CM034361.1:87593755-87668892 GCA_019925275.1 Mytilus edulis
GTGTTGTCTACTCAAAAGACGACCAAAGGATACAAATAAGGATACATCAACAGTTGACGTGACGTAAGTAGAAAGTTAAATAACAAAAATACTCAACTCTGTGGAAAATTCAAAACGGAAAATCCATAATCCAATGGTAAAACCGAAAGGTTAGAAACACCAAACACACCAAACGAATGATAACAACTGTAATAGTTGTGAAGACATTACTTAAATAAAAAACTTGCGTCTAATCCATTTGTCCTTTCTGAACAATAAAATATGTTGAAAATAATCCTAGAAAAAAATATAACTGACTCGTTTTATCCATGTTAACTGATTAGAATGAAATCCCTGTATTGTATTTATACAATAGCATACGTGTCTCCAGAATCAAGACATATTTAATTTGTACACGTCTTCTTTTTTAGAAACAGTATCCAAGGTTAAGATATTCTAAGTCTTATATTTTATAAGAACACTAAGCCTTATAAGGTTTTTCATTTCAGAAACAGTAAATAGAATGATGATAATCGTGTGATTAACACACATTCAGATACATATATCAATATAGATACAAATATATAGAAGGAGGCCATGTGGATATGAAGAGACAATATTTGAGTAATGAAATTATAAAACGAACCAACCATGAAGCAGATTGGTATATAATCCAAATGAAAGCAAAATTGTTATTCACCATTATCCACATGTGTGTACATGTTTATTTAAACTAAAACAAATATATCCTATTAGTATATATAATCTACAACCCTTATTTAAGCACAACGAATAATCACATTAAAATGCGATTTACCACTTGTTTATATACTCAAATATTGCACCTCAATACCATGAACCTGTTAAATGTTAATTATACAGCAATCAAACGAAAAAAATCAGACTGTAAACAAATGTGTCCTCACCATTATCCTCTTGTATTTATGATTTAAAAAGCTTACCCTTTTTTATAATTTTCTATCGTTTAATATCGCTCACCCTTTCTTCAAATTCTCTATGGTATAATAACGCTTACCCTTTCTTGAAATTCACATGTTGCACCCGTCGTGTTGCTTATAATATAACAAATCCGGTAAATGACATAATTCGGTAAGTCACATTCATGAAAGGGAAGGGGATTGTAGTTACGACGTAAGGAACATATCCGATATCATTTGTGAAACGGTTGTTCCATAACAGTCAACCAACTCGTGATAGCGTTCGTAAATTTTACGAAGGGATGATTTCAACTTCATCATTTGGAACTCTTGGTTTAATAGCTTCCCTTGTGAGCAGAAACCCTTAATAAAAAATCATGATAGGAAATGCAAGCACGGGAATATCGTATTAATTGGGAGATATATACCCCGTGTGCAGGTGCTGCTGGAATGTTTCTACTTAGAAATGGAAAGTTCTCAATTGGAAAAGCTGAAATCATGTCTTTTGTCGTAAAGTTTTGTTTTCAACCGACCCTCATTGTCAATTTCTAGATGTAAGTCAATATATGAGGCCGACTTAACTGTATATGTTGTATCCTTCATCTCTAGGTCGATGAGATAGATGCATTCAACATAGTCACCAAATTTTGAATAATTTAGTGAAATAACGTCATCTATATCATGTATATAGCGGAATGTAACGTTAAATAATATTGCTTACTTCTTAACTTTCTACCTAACATTGTATCTTCAACCTATATCATCAACAATTAGAATTTACACATAACAGCATTGATATTGACATATTATTTTATACAGTATATTTCTATTATAAATGGAATTTGATTTAAAGTATATTGGTTCTTGATAAAAATATTATATGACTAAACACAAATACTTATTCTTTGTCTTTTTATGTTGTAATGTTTCACCACTGTTTCGGGTTTAGATGAAGATTTTGTGTCTGTTTAAACGTTTAAACCCGCCGTATGTGTTTGCAACTGTCCTAACTAAGAAACATGTTTTTCCGTGGTCGTCGGTTTTTTATGTGCTCTATAATTTTTTTCTCGTTTCTCGTTTTTTTTTATAGATAAGACTGTTGGTTTTTTCTACTTGAATAATTTTACAATAGTCATGTGTTTACCCTTTACAGCTTTTTGTTCAGTGTGTACCAATGCGTCGTTAGTTGAATGCCCTACATTGACCTATGATGGTTCACCTGTTACTTGGATGGAAATTCGTCTCATTGGTGATCATACACACCATTTTATATTTCAACACTATGGAATAATATTCTGTGAAAGCCAACAAACAAGGAATATGCATTTAGGAAATAACGCAAATTAACACATGTCCGACCATGTAGACGCTGAGTAGGCATATAGTTTATGCAAATACTTTTGAGCAGGGTTCCATTAAATGTCACAAATCTGTGTCTGATTGAAATATAAATGCACTAAACGAAACCCAAACATAGCAAAACTTATCTGCATTCTTAGAACTGGATGATACATGTATATGTGTATAAGATATATATAACCACTAATTCAGGCCCGGTCTGAAAAAAAACAATCAAGAAAGTAGTACATATTTAAAACAAAATAGTTCCTACACATAGCTGTAGTATTTTTAATGTGTAAAATATTTTGGCAATTTTGCTATCAAATGATCATTGTAAAACCTTTGGTGAATGATTATATTATATAAAAAAAAAGTTGTATGAAATTGAAACATAAGGGCATTTATTGCCTAATTTTCAGATCTGAAGTACCTGTTTTAGTACTTCCAAACTTGCGGGAGCCAGTGCGGTCTTATATGCAATTAAAGGTATGATGATTTTTCCAGCATGGATAACCAGAAGGTATTGTTTTGACATGGAATGAGTTTCATTTCATTTAAACTTAAAACGAAAGTGCTATGAAAGCTTGAAATCAAGGAATTTAACGTAGAAAGCAATGGGACCATAAATTAGTGGTTTTATTCCATAAGGAACATGAGAAAATGATGGCAATGGCAATTATATGAATTGTCCAAGGTCTATAACTGATTAACGAATCTAAGAGTTCGAACACTGAGTGTTTTCTCACAAAGACACAATACGCTTTAAAATTTCGCTACGTACAACACAAATATGTTTCGTCTGACTTAATACAATGCTGGTGGTTAATCATTCATATAAATAGAAGTGAAAGTCAAAGTGGTTTTATTTGTGAAGGAAAATCATTTTACAGATCAAAAACTTCGAATATGTATTTTTTAGCAATTTAATGTTGTCTTCTCATATGGGATCTCTCGATAAAACTTCAGCCACCGCACTGCGCACGTTCGGATTGAAAGAAAGCAAGTACCTGCAACAATAGGAGAAAAATAAGAATATAACAGATAATTTAACAGCTGTTAGTAAAATGTATACAACAAATATGAACGCATGCAACATATTACTGAAAAATTACATCACGATTTCGTGAGTGCTTCATCATTCTGTGTTGATTGTTTATCAATGTCACGATCTGGTAAAACGTCTTCAAGAAACTGAAAATGTATGCAGCTGGTCATCGACAACCACTGAAAAAAATATTACTTGACAGACTACGCTAAAAATTTGTAATAAATATTTCATAAAAACGTGTATAGAGTACATAGTTTAGTATCTATGCATGCGTTGGTTCAATAATGTCTTAAACATTAAAAAAAACTCGTTTCATATGACTTTTAAATCATTAAGCATAATTATGTGCACATACCATATGATCCATTACTTTGATAGTACAAATATTTAATATCAATGTCATGGTGTACAAGATTTTGTTAACTGCACTTCTAGATAGATTAGGAGCGTCACTTCTTCACACAGAATGCCACTGGACGTTACGCAACCAACAATCAATCAATCCATCTTCAGACAGAATTCCGTCTTTAAAAAACACTAACCTTCCATGATTGTCACGGCTTAAATCAAGCAAGTGAGCGAATCAATTTGTGTTTTCAGTTATTTTTTCTTAAAAGCGGTTGCGCAAAGCGCAATTTACACTTATTTCAAATAGAAAAGATTTTTTTATTAATGGTCATTTGGGTTCTTGTTGATAGTGAAATGTATCAAACACGAAGGTTAACATGCCAAGGGGGTTCACATTCACAGGATAAGAAATGTAAAGTTGTTTTGATATTTGAATGCTTCTATACGTATCCGACTGTATCAGTATACTTCTGATATACTATATTAAAAGTAATATAAAAGATCTAAAATGGCCATAAGGACACAATCGAAAACCAAATAAAAAATACTGCTCCAAAGAAAACACACACTTGGATGTTGAAAAGTAACAGAAAATGTTTTGCCAGTGTACCTACAATGACCTAGAACCAACGTTCTACCAGTCTGTAATTAAGAAAGCCACCATTTTAAATTTCAGTCTGTTTTGGTATGTTATTTCTCACAGACTAAACATGAAAGTCATATTTTAAACCTCAAAATCTTCTTTTTGTCAACGATTCGTCCATTCTGAAGCGTACAAAAGGAATAAAATACGTCTAGTGTTTATATTCGACATCGCGAGTATATATATGACGTCACATGATTTAGTTGCTAAAGACAATGAAACAGTTTCGTGAACATTTTCATTTAAGTCATATTATACCATAATATTTATTAAAAGGTATTCATTTCAATATTCTGTATTAAGCTTTGTCTTCGTAAAACGTTATTTAACTGTCGCAAATAGCCGTTTTTGGCACAACCTTTTGGAATTTGTGATTTTAATTTTGAGCAGTCAACAATTAAGCTCAAACACATCAAAAAAACGAATGGAAAATAATTGATATATTCCTAACTTGGTACAGACATTTTCTAATTCAACTTAGTTTTATATCTAGCGAAACCTCAACCGTGAATGACAGTCGCATAAAATTCCATTTTATTGAAAACAAACCGACATAAAAATGAAAATGTAAAAAACTGGGTTACAGACGTCAACATTCTTTCATAAGCTTAATCACTACTAAAACACATAATTATGTAACAAAGAAACTCAAAAAAGGCATATACATGTAGCTATAGACATAGCACATCGGTAACAATGAAAGACAAGAATACTAGAATTTACAATTATAGCACAATAACGTACTGCGCAAATATTGCATGCATATGCTGGACCATAACATCTTGATGTCGTAAGACCTGAGTTTATTGATTAATTAACTAATTGGTTGATAGCAGACTGCGCAAATAAAACTTTCATATGATATATTATGTCATTTAAATTCATAAGACCTAATCCTAGTTATGAAAGCTATTAAGATGGTCACAGGAACACAATAATTTTAAATCACGCACACAGAAATATTTCTATTCGTTATTTAGGTATACTTCATTGTTCAATAGTATCCTGTCATTATTCTCTATTTTCAAAACATGCTATACTGCTAGTAGTCTGTTGTAATTTATGTATTATTGTCATTTTGTTTATTTTCTTTGGTTACATCTTCTGACATCAGACTCGGACTTCTCTTGAACTGAATTTTAATGTGCGTATTGTTATGCGTTTACTTTTCTACATTGGTTAGAGGTATAGGGGGAGGGTTGAGATCTCACAAACATGTTTAACCCCGCCGCAATTTTGCGCCTGTCCCAAGTCAGGAGCCTCTGGCCTTTGTTAGTCTTGTATGATTTTAAATTTTAGTTTCTTGTGTATAATTCGGAGTTTAGTATGACGTCCATTATCACTGTACTATTATGCATATTTTAGGGGCCAGCTGAAGGACACCTACGGGTGCGGGAATTCTCGCTACATTGAAGATCCATTGGTTGCCTTCGGCTGTTGTTTGCTCTATGGTCGGGTGGTTGTCGCTTTGACATATTCACCATTTCCTTTCTCAATTTTATTCACACGACATTGGTTTAAAATAAACCTGTACATGGGAATACTGATAAACGGCTAATTTTCAATTTTCAAACAAATGTGCATATATACCATAAACTCTAATTTCATTTCCATTTAACAAAAGTATTTCATAAGATATAAATATCAAATGCCTATGGTAAACATCAAAATAATCATAATAAAACCAGTTTTCATGAATTTATTTCTTTTTTAATATAATTTAAAACACATTAATGTCATGGTCTATGTGTCGATGTGTTACACATATTTTCATCTTTATAAAAACTGTTACTCCCATAACATCTCACAAAATGTATGACACAAATTAACATAAAATAGAAATTTTCTTCATCTTTACCATAAAATAGTAAAACAATTTTCTCTTATCAGATCAATCAAAAACCTTACTAAGGGCTTATATTGTATATTTATCAAGCATACATAAATTAAAAGTGTGCTAGAGTGTGAACTAGTGTTATCATGCCACTGATTTAAAAACCACTGTTGTGTTAATTTCATTGACCTCACTTTAGAACAACCGTTTTCATCTAGATGGTCATTGACAGTTTAGATAATTGAATATAAACATGTTATTTTAAACCAATTTGTTAGTATATTGTCATGCTTCAAAATAGTTAAATGCATGCATAATTTAACATAAGGTGTGTATTTTAAAATCACTGTGGTACATTAGATTGCCTTTTAAAATCTTTGTTATTTATATTATGTCTTAATAATTCTTTTATAAACCATTGAACTGTCATAAACAACATTTAAAAAACGTGTCTCATGTAATTTCAATAGATAAATATAGTTTTGTGATGTGAGCTGTTAAATTTGTTATATCGTGAATGGAGATAAATTAAGGATATAAATTTCAATTGTCATTTGAGGAAAATAGTGGAAAATATTGTTATTTGTAAATTTGAATACTAGTCAAAATGGAAACATTAATGGCGAAACTGTACAACGCCCTTCTTTCATTGATTATATGTTTAATGTATTCATCGACGTCAGGTAATGTTTTGTAAACTTTTTACAATTTCATCTTGTACAGATAACACTGGTTACAATCAAACTTCCGAGTTTCACCTTAAAGTCATAAGAAACGAGTGACCGGTGAAAAATAATGTTCTTCCAATTCTTGAACCAATGCATACAAACATCATAAACTTAGTCTTCTGTTCAAAAATTTTTCATTTTTTTCGCATAAATTTCGTATAATCTTTAATATTTTTCTTAATCGGTCAGTGTTGTTGTGAAAATATGGCAGGTAATAAAAGTTCGTGTGTTGAAGCCGAAGTTTAACGATTGTCACCTGTTTGTCAACAATCATCAAAAAATAAACAAAAAAGCATGGGAATTGAGCACGTGTTTAACATGAAAATTCAGATAATAGTTTATTTTAAGGACATCCATGCGTATTGCGATCACCGGATTTTTACGAGATGGGTCACACTGAGGTCACTTTGCATACGGAAAATATGTCGGGGGAATTGCTTCCTGGAAGGAAGCAATTCAAATAAAAGTAAACTTCTTCTAAATATGAATAAATTAAAGAATTGTCTTCAGAAAAAAGTACATGTACATAAGTCTTATAATGTAAACTATCCATTGAGTTATAAAAAAACATATGCACTATTTTTTTGAATTTGAGGTTTCTTATGACTTTAAGAAAGCTCGCTGCTCAGTTTAAAAAAAAATGACTTTTCATAAAACAAGTATGCATTGATAGGGAATGAATTGAGGAATCAAAGAAGCAAATGTGCTTGTTTTCGAGATATTAGCCTTTGTAATGTCAGCGGGAAAATGTTCTTTCTTGGTTTTTCATAGCTTTATCATTGACCAGTTAAAGTTCTCAAATACTATTGAAAAATAAATAGAATTTTATAAGACTTTTACTAATTACTTATAATTATACTTGTAAAAGAATTATAAAAAGAAAAATAGGGGTTCATGGGGAATTTTTTAAGGCATTCAAATGGATAAAACCAGATGATTCCGTAAATCTGACAAAAATTCCAAAACATGACCAGCAGACATCCTTAAGAATATATTTAGGTGAGGTTTTGGAATAAATGTCAAATGTTCGGACTCCTTGGTGTTTTTTCATAGGATACAAGGTAAAATAGTTTGCCCCTTATGGAACACCTATTTGTTTTTTAACACAAGACTAATTAGCTCATAAAAATCATTTGGCAAAATTTAAGTAGATTCTTGATTTTCTTTCTTTTGATTTGACACCCAAGTAATACCAGTGCAATTATAAGATAAAAGTCAGAGTCATCCTTTTCCCGCCATTTTTTATAAATCAAATATCTCGAAAAGGAGCTCCATGACCTATCAATATTTTTGGCTTATTTTTATCCTTAAATAATACTCTTCCAACCTAAAGTATCAATTTTGAATTCTTGATTTATTTAATTTTACCTTAGATCACGTAAGTTCATCCTTAATTTCATAGAACTTATGGGGGAAGGGGAGAATGTATAGATGTTTTTCCTATAAATGAAAATTCGTTTTCACCGGTCGGAGTGAAATGTGAATAATATGACAATCCTATTCGCCAGACATGCGTTTCATTACCACAAAAAGACTAACAAGTGATGCTCAAATAAAAAAAAAGCTGAATAAGTACGAAGTTGAACAGTATTGAAGAAATACAAATCTGAAAGGTTTTAAACAATATCTATATTTTCGAGGAAGAAAAATCCTTAGTATTTCAAACAAATTATTGTCCATCTTATTCAGTTCGCGCAAAACGTTATTTGCCATTTTCATGATTTGTATCAAAATAGTTTCTACATTTTATTTAGTAGATAAAGGCAACACTAGTATAATGCCTTTCAAAAGTCATAAATCGATTGAGAGAAGTCAATTCCAGGTAGAATATTCATTTTCATCCTATCTTAAGACTTTTTTTATTTTTTCTCAGTTCTTGCTAGATCAGGATATCAATTTATAAAATTGTACTCCCTACCCATTAGATAATTGAATTTTGTTCATCTGATCATTTGTGGAATACTCTCAAATGAGTAAGTACTCATATAGGTACACAGTAAAAGATTAAGTATGCATATAAAAAAAGGATTATAATTTGTAAATGAGTTTGATGTTGCAGATGGGTATACATTTAAGCAACTTTCATTTGATGAAATTCTTGCACACATACTTGGTGTCGTAATGTTTTTTGACAATTACCAGAAAACGTGACATAACTAGCAGATCATTTTTAAGTCTCAAAAGAGAGGCTAAATATACCAGAGGGACACTGACAGAACCATGGCTAAAATAGAAAAACTAGACTAAAAAGACAAACAATAGTACAAATAAAACACAACTTTAAAAACTCGAACACCACCAAAAAAGCAGACTATATCACGTTCTCCAGTAGGATAAGCATATCATTCTCGTCTCCACATGGGCACCCGCCGTGTTGCTCATGTTAGTATAAGCTTGTCAGGAGAACCTTATTGAAGTGGAATTTCTCTCTTCTTTAACAGTATTATGATTCATATTCGGGCAATATAAATAAAAGAAGTCATAAAGATATCGACGAGAAATTAACTTAAATTGTAACGACTTGAAAAAGTAGATCATGTGATCGTATGAAGCAGGATCTGTTTTTCATTTTGAAACACCTGATAAAACCCCGATTCTTAGGGGGTTTTAAGCTGCTCAGTCACCACGTTTTGAGATTGCGTTTTGTATACTTCTGTTGTTTTTGGTCTTTTTGTTAGATTCTTTCAATTTATGAATGTGAATGTCTATTAGGAATATTTCGTTCATTTTCGCCATTTATCATGGCGTTTTCATTTTATTTAAAAATTAAGAATTTGAATTTCCATTTCTTCTCTCTTTCATATGCATGCATAAAACAATAAAAGCATTATATAGATCAACATAATGCCTCACATGTAGTTGACATCAAGCTGATGTTTTAAGCAATCACATGATCTACTTTTTTCAAGTCATTTGATTCTATGTTGTCTTATCTTTACATTCTGTATTTTCAGATGCCGCGTGTTCTTTGCCCGATGAATTAAAGTCATCAACATGGGAATATAATTACACACATGTTATAGACAATTCAGAACAATCAGCGACTATCTCCATCGGAACAAATACGATGCAGACCTCCGTTATTTATGACGTTCAGGGGACAAAACTTAGCCGTTGGACTTGCATCAATAGTTTAAACATCTCTAACACGCAGGATGTTGTTGTTTTCAAGTAAATATAAATATAGATTTATTTTGGTAAGAAACTTTTTCTACAAAAATGTGGAATGTAATTTGGTTGTGAGATTTACGTCTGTGTGACAGCAATCCAACAACAAAAGCAAACAACAAACAACCAAAGAGCAACATGCACGTCTATGGTTATACAAATGCATGTAAATGCTTTGTGTAAATGCATGACCACACTTTTTAACTCTTTTCATCCTATTTTGATGTTGTTTGAAAAAGATAATAAGAAAATAAATGAATGTTATAGAATTACAGGTATTCAAATAGTTATCCATGACAAAACTAAGTTACTCATTTCTAGAGAATAAAATACATTTGTTTTTAACCCAAAAGTCAGTTTCTTAAAAGGACTAATATTCTAATGACGTAAAAAAAGGCTTCCTCCTGTGCAAAATTCTCAATAGTATTCCTATGCAAACACCTGTGCAAAGGTCATGCAACATTGAAATCAAATTAATATAATTTTCTCAGCGAAGGTATGATTTTAAAGTTTGACAAAATGAAGAAAAGGATTGCAATATATTTCCCAAATAACTCGCATTAACCCACACACAATAATTCCCTTTCCTTTGGTTCATTCCACTTACTGCACAATTAAAATACATCGAAAAACAATCGGTCAACTTATACAAAATAAGATTGAATGTCAAAGCAATCACGAGAAAGGAATATGAGCATGTTTTGTCCTAAATTTGTGAAAATTTTTTCTGGCCCTGCGAAAAAGAAAATCCTCATTTTACATGTTACAACATGTATAAGATATTTAACAACTTAATTACACACGAGGTAAGTGTTGCGTCTGATTTATTTCTCGATACCCTCTAAAACATATAATAGCGAATCATAATGCACCATTTAACAACATATAACGTCGGTCATGACCTGGCTCGGGCACTGGCAAGACATTTGCAAGCTGCCTTTTTAGCACCTAACTGTCATGTTGCAAGCATGTTAATAGTCAGATAGGCCATAAGAAATGGAGAAAAATCGACTTAAAGAGGTAGACAGTATTACTGAGGTCAAGATGGATACATAACCAACAAATTAAAACATCTAAAAACATCTACGTAATCATAAGTAAATTAAACTTGAAACAATGTCTAAATCGCTTATTATTTCCTTTTGTAATTTTTAAAAATAAAAAAGGAGTCTTATGAACTTCTCGTATGTAATTACTATAGGGACCAACTCTAACATATATTTATCAATTCAAATTAAAAAGTTTCTTTTGTTACCTATTTTAACATCGGCATCGGACTTTGAATTCTTTTGAACTAACTTTTACTGTGCGTATTGTTACGTGTTTGTTTATTAGACATTAGCTAGAGGTATAGGGGGAGGGTTGAGATATCCAAAACATGTTTAACACCGCCGCATGTTTTTGCCTGACACAGGTCTAGAGCCTGACTTTTGTAAGTCTTCAAATTGTATGATTTCGGGTGCGTTATCATTTGGAGCATCGAATACCCATTGGTGGCATTCGGCTGTTATCTGCTCTTTGGTCGAATTGTTGTCTATTTAACACATTCCCCATCTACATTTTCTTTTAGCTTTCATAATATATTTCAGAAGTGACAACAGCTTTACTAGTGGACCTTCAGGCCCTAACAGATGGCTTTACCTTTGTATGAAAATCACAAAAGAAACCGACGATTTATTTTACTTTCATCTTTTGTCAGGTATTTACATTTCTGAATTATATTAGTTTAAAGAAAACCTGGAAACAAATTCGACATACAAAATAATATATTTAAAAAAAAAAAATTTAAAATGCACATACATGTAATCCAGGACAATCGTTTTTTAAGGCCCCATTCACAAGTCCACCGGAAGCATATCGGCAGCAGAAAGTATATTAGTATTTTGACGAAAAAAGTATTTAAATTTAACAAAATTGTTTATTCTTTGTTAGAATTGGCATTTCAGACGGTTGACTTTAGAATAATGAATAAAGAATTGAAAAATAAATAAAAAATAAATAAACCTAGACTAATTTTTCAATTATGTATACAAAATATAATAAATCAATGTAAAACATTCAATATTCCTTTATATTATTCAAATCTTCTTTCGATACTGTGTCTGAGTTCTCTTTATAGATGGTCCGAGTTGACTTATGGACGGCTCGAGTTGTCTTCAAAGACGGTCCATGTTGCATGATAAGTCGTCCCGATATGATTCGGTCTGGTTTTTTTCTGACCTACATGTAGTTGTCCCGCATTCATAAGTATAAACATAACAATAACCAATTAAATGCATATAAACATATACAAACACATACGGTATATTAGGAACACTAACTAAGAAAGAGAAAGACTTAAGTAGAAAGTTCGAGAAAGTACAGAACGAACACGTTCTCATCTAAAATTAGAAATTCTCATTAACGGTAATTTGTCATAATTCGTACTCAAATAGGTCGAATTATTGCTCATAAGACAATCTTATACAAAAAAGAGAAAAATAAAGGAAAAACACATTTTTATTTTATCAAGCACTTGGAAATCGTGAATCTGGCATTTTAACACCTGGTATATGCTGAACTGAATTGTAATAAATTAACTTGCATTTCTCAGGCCTGTATGCTAGCATACGTACCTGGTGTATGCTAATGTCTACATTTAATGAATACATTGTATTTCTCAGGTATGTATGCTAGCATACGCACCTGGTGTATGCAGAACAGCAAATATTGAATCAGATGTTGTATTTCACAGGTCTGTATGATAGCATACGAACCCGGGTGTTTATAAAAAAAATCCTTTACGTCAGTATAGTTGTGGTTTTACTTTATTGCCGATTTCGAGGTTTTTTTTTAAACTAAAAGCCTAAAACTGACCTCTTTATTTTCTCCCGTTGGTAAACAGAAAGGCGTTAATTTGCAAGGCAAACCGGTAATTGAATCGTACTTTCACTGTTGTAAATCGACAAATGAAAATCAATTCTCAAGTTCCATGACTATGATCGCTTTATTGACCTAGAGGTATCTGTTTTGTTTGCAAATTAAAATTACGGAAAATGATGCGAGGTTCCAAGTTCGAAGTTGTTGACAAAAATTTATATGACGTCAGGGACCTTCTGACGTAAGGCGGAGGGATATAGACGGATAGCGTTGACTTACACAAGTTACTTTACCAGTACACTTAATTAAAATAATAGCAATTGATTACAAAACAACCTGTTTTGTTTATACTTGGTTTTGGTGATTATTTAAAAGTCAAAGAAAAAAGGACTATTTATCTGCGTAGTCACGCACTCCGATCTAGATGACGTCATTTAAAAATGTAAACAATTTCAATGATGAATGAAGGAGTTCTCCTCACGGAGAAGAAAATGGACAAAAATACGCTCTATTATCTTGATTTGAATAAACCAGAAGCAAAACAGAATGTCGGATATATTTATGGTAAGTAAACCTAGCTGTTTTTGTACATTTTTCACGATTTCATTTAACACCCTCTTTTTTGGAGGTCGGCTTGGACATATACACATGTACGTACACATGAAGCAAGAGGTAGAATCTATTTAAAGGGGGTGCTATGCCAGCGCTTTGTGGGAAAACTTACGTTGATTTATTGAAGGATCTGTACTGAAGCGTCCATCTCTAAAGAAGTCATGCAGTGCCCTCCCTATCTCATCCCCCTTATGAAACTTCTGGATATTCATGTCTTATTCTTACAACTTTTAGGGAAACAACTGTCCCAGGTAAAACAAAAAGGGGAAGCTGAGCGCTCACATGTAAAAACCGGCCACACTATATAGTCTGTTTATGCCTGTTCCAAGTCGGGAGCCTGACTGTTGAAGTTGTCATTGGTTTATATTTTTCCGGTTTTTCATTTTCGTAAATTGTTTTGCTATACATTAATATTTCTTATTTTTCATTTTGGGTCCCATAGGCGGATACAAAAGGTACCTGCCCCCCTTTTGTGGGAAACATTCGGTTGATTATATAGAAATCACTGAACCTTGGCTGGAACCCCTCCCCCTTTATGAAAATATCTTAATCCGCCACTACGGCACTAGACTGTTTAAATCAATACTGTAACAGGGTAATTTAGGGGGGGGGGGGGGTCTATGGTTAATTAAATTTTGTTTTCGCCTTCAGCGAAGAACAATCCTTTTTTTTAGCGACAAACCAAAAACATCGTTTTTTCTTTCAATTTTAGCATTACATATAGTGGCAGCTGAGGGTGAAACAAACAAATTTTTTTTCTCAGGGTCCAAAACAAATTATTTTTTTCACCAGAAACTGGAAACACTTTTTTTTTTCAAAAAAAAACCAAAGCCAACTATAAAGAACCTTTAGTTCATATAAACTTTAAAATCAGTAATTGTGATATAAATGTAACGCTAAATAGGTCTTTGTTCTGTGTATTTTGGACTCATTATTTTGGATATATGTATCTGGGATCTAATCCTTCTTGCCCGTTTACATAAGGAAATAGCTATTAAATATTTCAACATATATATATATAGGCTCACTACCGTCTATAAACTAGTAACGAAGTCTGTTTAATGTTCACATGTTTAATCATATAAAAGTACATGTATATATGATATATATTTAAAAGGTTCACAGCCCAGGTTCACAGTTATAAATTCCAATAAAAACGTTACTTAGTTCCAACTCTATAAAACATGTTAAAGTGAAGTGTAAAATATTTACTCGCATATATATATATGTATATAATATGTAGTTTTCATTTCTCGTTTCAGCATTATTCAAACATTGGCTATACCTTTCATGTAACTATTTATGTGCTGCTTATGAATTCAATTGTTACACTTCTTAGTGACTGGATAGGTTAAACCAATGCCTTCCTAGAAAACGATGACACCAATGAACAACAGCAGTCTTTTTGCTGTTCCTGCTAATAATGTATGAATGGCTTCACTAGAAAAGGCATCAATTCTTAGGCTTTCCTGCTGGTTGAAGGATTTGTTTTTACAACTCCAGTGTATACACAATTGTTACCATAGTATATAGTTGGTTGACCGTTATGGAATAACCGTTTCACAGATGATATCGGATATGTTTCTCACGTCATAACTACAATCCCCTTCCCTTTTCATGAATTTGACTTACTGTATAAAGCTAGTTATCGAGTTTGTAAAAACATGAGCAACGCGACGGTGCCACATGTGGAGCAGTATCTGCTTACCCTTCTGGAGCACCAGAGATCATCCCCACTGTTTGGTTAGGGTTCGTGTTGCTCAGACTTTGTTTGTTTTCTATGCTGTTTCTTGTGTACTTTAATTTGTATATTTCATGTCATGGTGTTGTCAGGTTTTTTTTCGATTTATGAATTTGACTGTTCCTCTGGTATCTTTCGACCCTCTTGAAGTCTATAACTTAGAGAATGATGAAAAATGATAGTTTTGCAATTCAAAATTTGAATACAATATAAGGCTGGTTAGAATGCAAACCATTCAGCTTGCTTTAAAATATCTAATAAGTGCCACCAAATATGCAGACATTGAAGACTGGGGGCAAACCATACACAATAACACAAGCTTACTGAACACTAGCAAGGTTTGACAATACAAGAATGTATGTAAAACTGCAATTCAATAAAACATAGATGGGTGTACAAGCAATTAAAGCTTGTATGTATAGAAAAATAAGTTTTCACCGTACACCAGTGTTGTATGCAAGAATACCGTGAACTGAAAATGTCAAACAAATATGCAAACTTTTATGTTCCAATGGGTATATGATTATATGTTGGTATGCCGACAATCAAACCCATGAATTCCATTGTTTTACAAGGGTTTATTGAAAAGCGGGTTGGTATAAGGGAATAAACCCCTGAGTGTTGCAGTTAAGAATTAAGAGCTTTCTTTCAAATTCAAATGAAGTTGAAGGCTATTCATAAGTAATTCCTTACATCCATGTAATTCGACCTTTTCATTTCACAATCATACACTTGCCAATACAAACATGAATCCAGAATAAAATTTTAAAATCCATACAGGCATACAAGTACCTAGCAGAAAAAAGCCAAAATAAATTAAAAAAAATTGGTTTACATATCCTAGGTTCGTATACAGGCATACAGACCTTAACTATGCCAAAATAAATATATTAAAGGTTCTAAATACACCAGATTTGTATGCAGAAATACAGACCTGACAAATACTTATATACGCAGAAAGTGAGAGTTTAACATACACCAGGTCGGGATGCTAGCATACAGACCTGAAAAATACTAGTATATGCATAGAGTGAGAGTTTAACATACACCAGGTCGGTATGCTAGCATACAGACCTGACAAATACTAGTATATATGCATAGAGTGAGAGTTTAACATACACCAGGTCGGTATGCTAGCATACAGACCTGACAAATACTAGGATGTGAATAGAGTGACAGTTAAGCATTAACCAGGTCGGTATGCTAGCATACAGACCTGAAAAATGCTAGTTTATGCATAGAGTGAGAGTTTAGCATTAACCAGGTCGGTATGCTAGCATACAGACCTGAAATTTACTTGTATATGCATAGAGTGAAAGTTTAGCATTAACCAGGTTGGTATGCTGGCATACAGACCTGACAAATTCTAATATACACATACAGTGAGGTTTTAGCATACACCAGGGTGGTATGCAGGCATACAGACCTGACAAATGCAAGTAAGAGAAAAAAGACTGAATTTAGCATTCTTTTCATTGAAACATCTGAAATAAAGATGGGTAAATGCTATGTTATGTATATATTTCAAAAATGACATAAAAGTATAACAAAAATGCAGAATGAGTATTTTTTTAAGGTTTATTTACTTGAACTATTTCCTTGGTGTTAAAATAGTTCATTCTAGCATCCTATTAAAAAGGTTTATGATAAAATAATGAAATTTTGGTTCGCATTTACAAAGAAAGATCACAAATCTTGCCAAAAGATGACAAACAAATATTGTTAATGCTATACAGTCAGTTTTTTACGCGAAATATATCAATATTTTCAAATGTTGTAGCCTTTTCACACAAAAATAAGTTAAGTGGCATATGAGAATTTCTAATTTTAGATGAGAACGTGTTAACGATAACACCGTGAATGAAAATGAGGAATGTGTCAAAAAGACAACAACCCGACCACAGAGCAGAAAGCCACCAAAAGGGTCTTAAATGCAGCGACAAATTCCTGCACCGAGTTATAAAAACTGTTCGAATAAGAATGTATTCTTGTTTTTTTTGTTCTAACATTGTTTTTAATTTAAGATGTTTTCACTGAAGTAACTCCGAAAGAAAGAGTGTTTGCACCAGACAGTAGTGCTCCAAGTCATAACGCACCAACGTGTAGCACCTTCTGTCAATACACAAGCTCCCCGAAAATACGCACATTGAGAAAACAAGGTAATTTATTTTCTAATGGTTGTGTTTATGAATTTTGTCCTTTCGTTTGAAACATTGTGAAATAGGAATATTATGTTGCAAGTCAGAACGTCCTTCCGTATGTCTAATGAATATGATCTATAGTTTATTTATCTTGAATTTGTAGTCAAATCAATTTGATACATTTACTGAAAAAATAAAAATCTTCAGAAAAACGAAACATTAGAACTCAATCCAGATTTAACAAAGTAAAAAGGAGGTTAAAGCAAAAAGATTAATTCGTTAGATAAAATATGTACTTTGTGTTTTTGTTAGATATAATCGGTGACACGACTGGATTGTCGGCGTTCTGTCTTATTTTTTTCATAAGCTAGATTTTTATTTAATACATTGATATATTTGTTTATTACACTTTATGAATCACATGTGTTCGAAGCGATGTTTTGTATTGACGTTCATCAGGAACTTAGCCTAAAATCTCCAAACACTTTTCTAAATTGACCACCTCATATTGGATACTAGCAGTCTCCTTTTTGGTATCCTTGAATGTATGGTAAAAGCAGAATCAGTTGATTGGTTATTAAACATACATATTAACGAATAATATATAAAAAAAAAAGAAGATTACCATACCAACGAGACATTTGTCCTTCAATATGAAATGGATCAGGATTTTGATAAATATTTGTCACTGCATAGTTTTCAGCAATGTCCGAAACACATACCGAATAGAAAATATACATGTTTTGGCAAAACATGATGAAAAACAAGTAAGGCATCATAAGTTCCAAACAGAAAACAAACTCCCTAGTGTATGCTAATAACTACAAACCAAGAAGAAATAAAACATAGAATTTTCAAATAAAATCTTTGAAAGACGAGACAATGACCTAAAAAAATGGTAGACTGCATGCAATGTCATTATTTAATACCTTTTTGTTTCTATTATAAAACATTTAACTGTCATTCTAATGAAACAACGTTTGTAACGTTCATTTTGATTGGATTACGTCACTTATTTACATGGCATCAATTGACAATTGATGCTATGGGACGTACGCACAAGCGCAGACGGCTTATGATTGATTTTAAATACATGTTTAAACGTTGTTTTCTGTCAGTTTCATTAGAATGGAGATAACATTATTGTATAATAAGCTCCGACGGCATCAATTGGGGATTTAAGGGTCGCAAATACCCGTTTACTGTCTCCGCTAACGCGTCGCCAGTCAACTTAATTTGCGACCATCAAATCCCAAATTGATGCCGTCGGAGCTGAAAATACAATACAGTTATCTCCTAATTCAAGGGTGCAAAACTCTAATAGTTGATATGTATCATTTACCTTTATTCAGGCACCAATGATGTTTTGCCAAATGATGCTTCCTTGTGTGAACCATGTGACAGCGCCTGTG
Organism: Mytilus edulis; assembly: GCA_019925275.1. NCBI lineage: Eukaryota > Metazoa > Mollusca > Bivalvia > Mytilida > Mytilidae > Mytilus > Mytilus edulis. Next base: position 87,612,548 of record CM034361.1, read on the forward strand.
ACGTGGGTATGCTATTTTCTGGAGCTCCATTCAAAATTAAATTTCCAATGCACTTTAAAAAATCTTCTTCTTTGAAACTGCTGAATCAATTTCAAACTTGGGCTGAATGAGTTTCAGAGTATGTAGTATAAATTTATATTGCATTTTCTTGTACTTCGAGAAAAATAGCTACTATTGTTAAAATAGGGGAACAATGCAATTTTTTGGGTAGAAGAAAATATGTAAGATACAAAGAACATTTAAATAGCATTTGTAATCCACTCATTAATGATCAAAGATAAAGCAAAACATTACAGGTGAGCGATTCAGGCTCTTGAGAGCCTCTTGTTATATTGTATATCAATCACATATCATGTTAAGCAATATAACTTGCATCTTCTATATTAGCGGTGACATGTGACTACCCGGACACAGTGCCTAATACAACGAATGTAACAAGCGGTAACGAAAAAGATGATACCATAACGTTGTCCTGTTCTGTTGGCTATAACAAAAATACTGGAGATGAAGTGCTTACTTGTAAATCTGATGGTAAATGGGACGGATCTCCTATTATCTGTTGTGAGTGTCAAATACATTAATAAAAATAAAATGAACCTATAAAAAAGAAGATGTGGTATGATTGCCAATGAGACAACTATCCACAAAAGACCAAAATGTCACACACATTAACAACTATAGGTCACCGTACGGCCTTCAACAATGAGCAAAGCCCATACCGCATAGTACATAAGTCTGTGTGGTTTTACAGGTTTTACAAAGCAAGTTCAAATTCGTCGCATTGATATTGCTAGAATAGTCATTACAGTCTTATAAACACTGACTGGTGTCGTTGTCGATTGCTCAAACAAATGATTACGTTTTACACACAAAGGTGTTTAATTGATCATGAGAATCATTTTGACAATTACAACACATCTACATGCATATAAGAAAATTTATCTTTCTCGCGTACTCAGCTGGACCATATTTTGTATATGATATTAAAAACGTGAGTAGTAGTTTGCACGGAATGTGACTTTTCTTGAAAATACATTCTCTAAAATTCAGAATCGAAATGGGGAGTTTGTCAAAAAAGACAACGACCCAACTATTTGATTGTCTAATATTTTTTGTAATCATATGTGAAACTTTGATGCTGTCGTTCATAATGTTTAGCATTGTGAATATGGCGTAGATACAAAAACAAATATTTTAAACATAACTACTATTTTCGTGTAAAGGTGTTGTTAGCGTACCCTAATCAAGAAGTTATTCAAATATCTTAACCAAAAGCAAACATTAGACAGAATGATAATCAATTTTGTAGTAATCGGGTTTTTTTTTTATTTTTTTTTATTTTAGTATGCTAAATACAATGTGCATATCGTTTAAATTTTATCATCTCATAAATTATTGACCTAGCTGTTACTGGGAGATGATCTAGAATTGAAAGCAAACTTTTCAACAAAGTATAGAAAAGATAAAAATATGCTTGTAACTCGGTAATGTCTGCTTTCGTCATATCAATCTTAAATTAATAGCTAGAATAAATGTGTGTATTTGATATCAGATAAGTCTTATTATCATTATAGCTCCAGTAACATGCTCCAATCCTTCTGCGGTTGTCTCTGTCACAATATTGGTACAAACTGGTTCAAATTATTTGGACACGATTACATACCAGTGCATCACTGGCTATGAACTATCATCTAGTAATTTAGTAAGGACGTGTAAAGAGGGTAAACTCTGGGATGGAAGCCCTCCGGTTTGCAGTAAGTTATTTTATACATGTGATAGAATGGTGATAAACGATATTGATATTCATTTGTCTCGTTATACTAATACTTAATTATGGATTCTAACATGACGTCCTTCAAACGCTTTGAGTACACACCCGTGGTAAAATATGAATATATTGCCAGTGCTGTTCCGATTGTACTCCCACGTCATATGCTTTTTTATGAATGAGATACCCGACGTCATAGAACAATGACGTTAGAATGTAAGCATTTTACGGGAAAATACACGCTTGTGAATCCGAAAATCATTACAAGGAAACATACACAAATGATGCTAAAATGTGGCAAAAGCCCTTTATTGTACATCATATAAGACATATAAATAAATTATCATTCAAATTCATCCAAAACTGTCTAAATACATTATTTTAAATAGTTTAAGCATGTCACTAATGCAGTTTGCTCCGTTCTTTTACGCTAGTTTATTAGTGCGTTTATTTATGGGAACGGCAAATATTTGCCTACACCTAGAGCGCTTCGATCCAAAAGAATTGCCGTATGTGTCCTATCGAATCGAAATAATTCATGGGGGCTTGAATATATCTAGATTTTACCACGGGTTGTCCCTTTATGCCGATATTTTACCCCTCGCTATCGCTCAGGGGTAAAATATTTGTCATAAAGGGCCAACCCGTGGTAAAATCACGATATATTCAAGCCCCCATGAATTATTTCTTAATCAGCTTTCTAAAATAAGATTTGTTTCTTCTATTTTTTGATTGATTTAATATATCGAGTTTTTTTGTTTGTTTGTTTTTTTATTTTAGGGGGAGGGGGGGTCGTACTAAATTAAATGAAAGTTCGTTCTTATTCTTTGAAACGAAACTTAAGTATCATTATGGATAATTTCAAACCTTTCAAGTATTTAGTTATTAATTTTTATTGTTGCCATATTGTTTGCAAACTTAATTTCACATAATAATTTATTTTGTCTTTTGTATATTATGGAGATCGTCCTATGGTAATTCATAAATAAGCATTTCCACGTCATATAAGCAGTTACGAATAAAACTAACCCTGTTGTTTGTATTAAGGAAAAACTGTTAGTAATTAGAATTACAATATCATTTATAGTTGTCAATAGATAACGTGCACTATAGTATAAATGTCGCTAAACATATATAATAATATGTTAATCTAGAACACAATACCAATTTGTATTGTTGTAAAAATAACTAGTCTTATAATAATCTTGTAGTAAAGGTCACATGTGCAAGTCCTTCCTCAGTTGCCTTTGCTACAATATCTTCACAGACGGGTTCCAAGTATCTTGATACCATACGATACACATGTAATACCGGATATGAACTCTCCTCTGGTATTTTGGTTCGGACCTGTAAGGCGGATAAAACTTGGAATGAAAGTCCTGTTTGCTGTAAGTACCTATCTCACATGGAGCGTTATCGGTCAGTGCTCTCTTACAATTGAGAGAAAACAAGGATCGATAACTGTGCATGGGAAATGAATGTAAGCACATGAAGTGAACTATAGTGTTCGTAATAGGAAGATGTTACGAAATATCGTGAATGACGTCCCTATCACATATATGTATATCCCTATTGACTCACACTATTTATATATCTGTTCATTCGTTTGCAGAAACAACCCGAACGATATCAAATTTCAATGAAATGTGATTTAATGAATAAAAAAATAAGTTGAAATAATTTTTTTTTAAAATACCAAGAGGCTTGTGTTTTTCCCATACGGAAACTTTCTAGTTTCATGGGCATGACAAATTTTTGCTGAAGATGATAATTTGAGACGGTTTTCAAGTCAGATAATGCACATGTTAAGATTTTCTTGTTGTTAAACACACCGCGGGGTTTTATATGACAAAAAAAATAAAATATGCATACCATCTATTACGTATTATTCAATTTATCTGGATGTGCCAAACTGTTACAGTACACCATATGTTTTGTCCCTCGAAAACAATAGAATAAGGTTTATTTTATCAAATTGATAAAATTGCACGGAAAAATTAAAATTATTAATTTGTATGAGAGCTAGGAAGGGAGTGTTGACAGCATTGCATTGTCTTTCACATTATGTACTCAATGTTATCAGTGACGCTCGAATACAAAAAATAAAAAGACCGAATAAAGCACGAAGATGAAGAGAATTGAGGACCAAAATTCCTAATAGTTTTGCCAAATACAGCTAAGTTAATCTATTCCTGAGGTAGAAAAGCCTTAGTATTTCAAAAATTCAAAAGTTTCGTTAACATTTAATTTATATATATGACCATATCAATGATAATTCATGTCAACACATAAGTGTTGACAACTAGGCTGGTGATACCCTCTGGGAATTTAAACTCCACCAGCAGTGGCATAGGCCCAGTGGTTGTAAATAAAATCTTCATAGATACCAGGATTAAGTTTTGTATTCACGCCAGACGCGCGTTTCGTCTACAAAAGACTCATCAGTGACATGTTCATTCTGAACATGTATGAGATACACCGATTAATACATTTTGTCACAAGTCTTCGAAGTTATAGGAATTAGTTTGACAAAACGATAGCTGCGTCGATAATTTATACACGGAGAAAAATGAATTTGTTTTATGTTACTTTTTGACACATTTGCACCACAATAATACTAAGTAAGTTCCAATGCATGGACTTTAATGGTTTTTTCTTATGTTGTACTGTTACACCACATTTCGAGGTAAGAAGAGGACTGGCGCCTTCAAACTGTATGTGCTTGTCCAAAGTCAGGGAGAGCCTGTTATCCAGTGGTTGTCGTTTGTTGCTATGTAACATTTTTGTTTTTCATTCATTATTTTGTTAATAAATTAGTTTTTTTGTCATTTGAATTGTTTTACATTTATCATATCTGTGCCTTTTATAGCTGATTATCGGTAAGGGTTTTGTTCATTTTTGAAGGCCGTACGGAGATCTATAGTTGTTAATTTCTATGTCCTTTAGTCTCTTGACTTGAGTTGTCTCATTGGTAATAAAACCACATATTTCTATTTCTATATGGAAACAAAGTAGCAATGACACTATACATTTTTAAGTTAATGCGATAAGATTTATAATTTATTGTCAAGGGATAATCACATAAAGAAAAGACAAAATGTTTCTCTATGCAAAAGGTATAAATACACGTGTTTTAAGAATTGGGACTTAAAACTCGCCAACCGTGTAAATTGTGTTTAATACACTTTGCAGGAAAACAAACCTTTGCAATAGATCTCTTGCAGATCCCAAGTCAGCTTGTTGCAAGGTGAAATATCTTTCGCTATTAAAACATGCCATCATTTTCGAGTGGCAGTCGAAATTCCATGCCCTTCATTAAGTTCGTTCTATCTTGCAAATCCACCTTTTGTGTTGATTGGGTTTTTTTTCTGGAATTGAAATATTTGCTACTGAACGTAAATCACTCATTAATCTATGAAACAACGACAAACTTTTCTTAGATAACATTCTTATCATTGTAGCAAAAGCTACATGTCAAAACCCTTCTGCAGCTTCATTTGCCTCATTAGAAACACAGACGGGTTCAAAATATCTTGATATGATAACATACAAATGTAATACCGGTTATGAACTAGCATCCGGTAATTTGGTACGGAAATGCAAGGCGGATAAACAATGGGATGGAAACCCTCCGGTTTGTAGTGAGTATGCAATATCTCTTAAACAATCAATACTGAACAGCTAATTTTATAACAGTCGGTGATTAGAATTATATGTGTTCATCAGATATATCCATGGTCGATTTCAATTCAAAACGGATCATATCCCCCCCCCCAAAAAAAAAATCTTTCACATCTTCAAACACTTAATTAGTCGCAACTCGATTGAGGTGTTGACCATCCCTAATTTACTGTACATACATGCAAGTATTGGATGTATTGGTATATTCTTGATTACTAACACAGGTGCAGAAAATTCTATGTTACACCTTATTTTTCGATGATAATAGATATTTGCCGAGATTCTATTATATATACTGCATTCTATAATTCTTTAAATGTTTTATTTTATCATATTTTAGTTCATTTATATGTTTCTGAAATATTATAGTGTGACGGTCATTTTCACTGAACTTGTACACATTTTTTGTTTAGGGCACCTCTGGGTGCGTGATTTTCTCGCTGTATTGAAGACATATTGGTTACTTTGTGCTGTTTTCTGGTTTTTAGTCGGATTGATGTACCCATTTCAATTCTCTATTTTAACAAATTCTTAATGAGGTATTGTTTTTATCTTATGCAGCAAAAGTAACCTGTCAAAACACATGGCCAGTGGCGTTTTCAACTATATCTGCAACTGGTAATAAGTATCAGGACACATTAACATATACATGTAACACTGGTTATGAACTGACATCTGGTAATTTGGTTCGCACGTGTATGGAAAATAAAAATTGGAGTGGAAACCAACCAGTTTGCAGTAAGTATTATCTGGGTAGTACAAATAAAATAAACTTCCTGAAATAACACAATATAATGATGTACAGTGACTTTACACTATATGATGGTTTTAAACTTCTTTTGAATAACATATCCTCCTGGCCACTTAAAGAATTTTCAAGTTTTATTGCATAAAACAAAATGTCATAATTGCTATAAGTAGTGTTACGAGTTTAGTTTTCCGATCTTGTGTTTCATTATTGCGTATTCATTTCTATAGGTTTTCTTCTGAGTAACTTACTTCCAAATCGGACCGAATATAAACCAGGTTGAGGTATCGGAGATAGATCAAACAAAGCCTCCAAACTAGAACCATTGCAGCAATAAGGATAAAACAAGTCTTGATTTTTTCTGAAGTTATGAATGATTCATGAAGATGAAATATCTTTCGGTAGAATTGCTGACTTTGTGATATATAATGCATAACGATATCCGTGCAACTTAATCTATATTTGCAAAAAAGCTTTAGTTTTTTTAAGAATAATTGCTTGATAACGTTTTTTTGAAAAATCCTTCACAATCAATTATCAAAAATAAGAATAATTTATTAATATGTGGTTTATTTCGGAGTATTTTTGATTTAGTAAATACATTTTTCAATATCTTTACAATTTATAAACGTAAAGTTGCCAACGTATAAGTGTTCCTCTTCAAATATATAATATATTTGTTCCTGTTGGAACAAATATCCCATACCCTTTTTTCTCTCCAGAACCGAAAATTATAGTGATGGAACTGACTTAAATGAATAACTAAATTCGGTCGTCAGTTTTCTCATTTGAATATGTCTTTTATAGCCGACTATATGGTATAGCTTTTTCTCGTTGTCGAATGGTATACGATTGCATATAATTGCTTACATCTTACATCTTCTTCATTTGAACTGTTTGATAGTTGTCCGATTGGCAATCGCACCACATCTCTTAATTTTAATATAGAGTGCAGTTAATTTTTCAGTATATTTGAAAACAAACACAAGTCCTAGAAAAGATAATTATTTGTTGTGTTGGTAACGTTTGTTACAGATGAATCATACAATGCAAGTATATACATAAACTACTTCCTATCACAGATCGATTATAAAATGCATGGTTATTATCAATATTGAACCCATTTTCTTTGAATAAGTCCGGATATTGAATTGATCGAGCGATACTGATGAGTCTCACGTGTGCTTCGAGAAACATGCGTCAGAAATACGAATGTATAATCATCGCATCTATCATTGTCGTCTATCATGTCTATAGTGAATCTTAATCATACAAATGTATATAATAATAAAAAATAATCAATGCTTCCTTGTAAATTTTGTAATTAAAATCGACAGGAAATTATATCTATTACATGTGATAAGTTAGTTTCGTTTCTCTAAGTTCTGCTTTAATTCCACTACATGTCTCAGATTTTGTAAACCCGTGCAAATAATTTTCTTAAATCTAAAACAATATCAAGTAAAGACAACATGTTCTGTAGTATACCGCTGTTCTAAAGTCATTGCGAGAAAACAACAGAACAACAGAAACACTGAAGTGCAACAATATACGCTATTATACTTAGAACTGGACAATTTGATCACAACTGCCTTATTCCTGACTTCGTTCAGGACATTTAAAAACAAAGGGTTCATTTGACCTGGTTTTTATGGCATGTAAACCTCCCGCTTATATGGAAATGTTTAAAAGATATCGCTAATGTCAACCCTTGTTTGTAAGAGAACATGTTGCTAAGTCTTTAGTTTTCTATGTGGTGTTTTGATCGTTTCTTTGCCATGACATTGTATGTTTGCAATCGACTTATGAATTCGAAGATCATATTCACATTGCAAACTCCGAAACAGCGGTTACGTATACGTACTCTTTACTACGCTACGTTGACTTAATGATAGTTTAGCGAAGCAACGTCCCCACTGTTTCGGAGTTTGATTCACATTGGTATCTCCCGCCTATCTTTTGTAGTTTTATACAAATACTGGACAGATGTGTTTTTTATACTTTTAGCAATTACCTGTCCAGATCCTGGTGAAAATGATCATGTTACAAGGCAATTGAATGGAAATAATCCTACAGAAACCGTAGTGTATAATTGTGAATCCGGATACGATTATTTCTCTGGAAATACGACTAGAGTATGCAGAAGCGATGGTCAATGGTCTGGTGAAAAATTAGTTTGCAGTAAGTGTTTTCAAAAGAAAAATAATAAAGAATGTGCGACCTGTTTCATTTCATGAATCAATGATTTTCTTCTGTAATATTGTTCCTTGGGATCTTCCAATTTGACGATGATCTACTGTTTAACGTCCATTGGAATATAAAATAGATATCCAGGAGTAGAACATCTGCATTTGATACGAAAAAAGGTTGCGATTGTGCAGTGCTTCTCATCTGATTGCGGAAGTGATATGACGTAATAGAATTAAGTATTAGTTGCCTATATTTAATTATTCATGACGACCTGTTCAACCTGTCTTTGTTTTCATTGTAAAGCCTCGGTCACACCTTACCGAATAGCACGAACGGACGTCTTTACGGATGAAAATAAAAGTTGTCCGTTGACAAAATTGTTATCCGTTGAGAGTCCGTTGATGTACTGACCGAATAAAACGGACGTGTAACGGATGCATAACGGACACACGCCGGATATGCAACGAACGAGAAACGGACACGTACCGGACAGAACGGATGTCGAACATACATCCAACGGACGAGTACCGCATAAAACGGACACATAACGGAAGCGTACCGGATAAAACGGATGAACAAGATATACGGAAAAATCAAAGGCGACAATAATAATACATGTAAATCGCATAAATATTCAAAATGTTTCTGTGTAACTGTTTTTGGTCTGTTCTTCAAAATTCCGCCAAAGGGCAGTGTCTGGCCTGAATAAGAACTGTTTGATTGTGAAGACATGCCTATACTCTAAGATCGATTATGAATAATAAGAATTCATGAACCTTAAGAAATCTGACATACCAATAATTGGCATTTCTGATGCGAAATTTTCAATTGGCATTTATCCGTTTCAGATCCGTTCATCATCCGTTTTATCCGTTATACGTCCGGTAGAAGTCAGTTTCTCATCCGTTCAACATCCGTTTTATCCGTTAAACGTCCGGTAGAAGTCCGTTGGTGAATTTATCTTCCAGACCTCCAACGGATGTAAAACGGACACTTAACGGATACAAAACGGAAACGATACGGACGAGTACCGTACAAAACGGACGCCTAACGGACGTTCAACGGACATTTTATCCGTTGGACGTCCGTTCAAAGTTTTAAACTGCTCAAAATTTTCCGCCGGACAGAACGGACGTCGACGGATAAAACGTACGCTTAACGGACATGCAACGGATATGGACAGACGTCTAACGGATAAAAACGGACGTCTAACGGATATGAACGGATTGAAAAAAAAAGTTATCCGTGAGGCGTCCGTTCGAGCTATCCGGTAAGGTGTGACCAAGGCTTAAACAACGACGCATTGGACGACTCAAACAACTTTTTTCTTTTGCAAATGTTGGAAAAAAAATATTTCACTTGTTAATATTTTTTGTTTAAAACCTATAAATTATTTTGTTTTATGCCTTTTGTTGATATTTTAGTTCATACTTAAAAAAATTCGTTCACCATCGGATTGGTTTCACTGACAGATCACATTTTATTATAAAATTACTCCGCCAGATATGAGGTCTTTTCAAAGGGGTTATTTTTCCATTGATAACGATAACACAATAAACAACAATTGATTTATTTTTAGATTGCAGTATGAAGACAATAAACTTTGAGAGCCTCGCAATTCCCTGTTTCTAAGCCTCATCCTTGTATCCTTGATATGTCAAGGCATTTACACTATAATATTAATTACATGGTGTGTGTTCACATGGTGTGTTAGTGAACACACCATGTACCTAATAATATGTATATGTATACAATATATAAATAACACATTTTGGAGTATATTTATTTCTCGTCTATTTCGGGGGCTTATCTGGCAGTGTCAAATGAACAGAGTAATTATATTATTGCTGGAACTATCAGTGGAGTATTGTTGATACTTGCAATCATAGTAATTTTCTTATTTTGTTATTGCATAGTGCGCAAAAAGAAAAATTAAAAAATTAAAAAATGGACTACAAATCGTCAAGTGAAATGCATTCCTCCCAAAGACTATGATATCCTCCTTATAAACAATAGGAACTACAACAGTTTTTAGTGTTGTTGTTGTTGTTGGTTTTTTTGTTTTTTGTTTTGTTTTTTTAATGTTTTAAGGATGTTTGCTACTCTTTTTTCAAAATACCAAGCTTTATATAAGATTGTTTAAAGTATATGAATAAAGAAACTAACAGAGCAGAAAAAAAATGAAGGGTCCGTGTGCCTGTTTTTTTTTAAGATAATTATAAGCTATTAAAATTTGGCGGGATGTGATTATCTCTAGATTGTTCATACATTAACATTGGCACCTTTTCTTTTTTTAAACAAAATATGAATAATTAACAATGGTTTGATAAAATCTTCAATAATTGCTTTTCAAGCTATGCGTAATCAAAATATAAGAAAAATCGAAGTTTGAAGGCAAACTTCATTGATGGCAATACATGGATAAAACCCGCCTAACATTCAAAAGCAAGATCAGCGAACATCTAAGAGGAGTAGAGAGTAAAGTGGATTAGAATATATAAAATGGAGATAGTTATCCATCCACCTATATTTGAAGAAATAAGGAAAAAGGGTGAGACATAAAAGAACAGGATATGTGGAGGAGGATATTATCATACACATACTACTGAATTTATCTGCTTTTATAGCTTATCAAAAGATTATACGTTTATTGTTTATAATTATTATTATTATTGCAGATGTATCATAAAGCAAATAAAGGCCATGGCGTTGTCAGTTTGTTTTCGATTGATGAGTTTGACTGTCCCTTTGGTATCTTTCGTCCCTCTTTAACTACATTTTATCATAATTTAATCAGTTTCACGAATATGACGTATTATAGACTTTGTACTTACATGAGCAACACGACGGGTGCCGAGTGTGGAGCAGAATCTGCTTACTCTCCAGGGGTATCTAATTAGATTACCCCATTCTTTACGGTTCGTGTTGCTCAGTCTTAGCATACTTAATTGTGTTTTGTGTACTTACGTTTGCCTGTAACAGTTGTTTTTTTTTTAGTCATGGCGTTGTCAGTTTATTTTTTACTTATAAGTTTGAACGACTCTCTGGTATCTTTCACCTGTCTTTTAGAGTAATTTTTCAGCAGATTAATTATCAGAAAGAGTTATATTCAAGTTTTTACTGCAATCTCTCAATTTATTATAAGTACTACAACAACTCAATTGATGCAGTCACTTTGACTATCTATATACTCTAATTTTCAGTGGCAGTCCAAATTTCCCCGACCTTCATCTTCTATTATACAGGTCATGACAGGACATTAGAATACATTCCAATACTACATTGTAGTACCAATTTCTAAAAACACAAAATGTAAATATGCTACAAGTATGGGCTAATACGAGTTTAGTATACCATAACTTAAGAATTTGGTTAACACGTATTTTATAAAGTATCTCGATATCTCATATTTAATAAGTTTGATCTGCTAACGAAATAAAGCGCAATCTTCAATTTGCATTCTCGGACAAAAAAAGGTAATTTCCAGGTTTCTGAATTCGACATTGGTTCTGAGTATTGTATAGTAGTTGAAAACGTCTTGACACCTGTTATGCACTGTACACGTCTAATGCATAGGTCCAGACTGAGTGCATTCATTTTACGTAAAACAAAAAAAGTCACCGCCGTCCAAAATAAAACCTTTTGAGGTCCTAAAAACTTCGTTAGTCTTGTATGAATTTTAATTTTAAATCATTCATATGTTTTGAAGTTAAGTATGACGTTCGTTTTCACTGTACTAGTACACATTTTCGTTTATGGACAAGATGAAGTCCGCTAACGGTAAATTGTCGCTGTGTTGAATACCCATTGTTGTCCTTCGGCTGTTTTCTGCTCCTTGGTCGGATTTCTGTCTCTTTAACACATCCCCCATTTTCATTCTCTATTGTGTTATATATAGCTAAAAGAATATGTGTTATGCGTACCAATGAGTCAACTCTCAATCCAAGTAAAATTTTAAAAGAATTTGTTTTATACTAGGTCAAAGTACGGTCTTTAACGCGGATCATTAAACACTGTGCGGGACAAATTTGCAATTCCAGAATTGGCAAATCCGACTTTGTCGGTTTACAAGATATCAAAAATATTTTTTGTCAAAGTGATAGATAATTAAAAAAAAAAAATTTCCCCATATGTCCCAACATGTCACCGTTGTCATTGTTGTCACCACAGCTGCTTAAAAGTACATTTCCCATGGGAAATTTAAAAATTCCCATGGGAATATTCGATGTTCCCATGGGAAAAGTTAAAGTTCCCATCGGCAAAAGTACTTTTCCCATGGGAATTTTAAAGTTCCCATCGGAACTTTACAGTTCCCATGGGAAAAGAAGAATACAGAGAGTTCCAATGGGAATTTAACTTTTCCGATGGGAACAGTTTATCTTCCCATGGGAACAATTTTTATTCCCATGGGAACATTTTTTCTTCCCATGGGAACAACTTTTCTTCTCATTGGAACAACTTTTCTTCCCATGGGAAAATTTGTCTACCTATGGGAACAATTAATTTTTCTTCTCATTGAAACAAATATTATATGTATGGAACATGTTTTCCGTTTGATTGTTTTTCTCCTAGAAAAATAAAAATTTGTTGAAAATACAGGATTAATAGTAAATTATTGCAGTATGCAGGTTTTCTACAAAATGTCAATGAGGTTTCGTATCTAAAGTTGATAACAACATGCAACTTCCATAAAAAAAACTCTGATTATCCAGTTAAATATGAAGCCATGACAATAATAAGTTGTGCGTGTGTGCTGTGAATACAAAATATTCTTTTTCTATTATTAAACTTATTGGAAAATAGATAATAAATGTTTGACAACTTTTTTCCGGTGCTTAGAAATACCACAATTTTTTTTTTCATTTTTTTTTTTTACAAAATACAAAACCCATAAAACAAAACACTATAACCATGATAACATGCTGAGATAATATTCATTTACAATCTGTATACACGTGTCTAATTAACGGTTTCTGGTTGAATGAACATGAATTTCGATCGATTACACACAGCTGACGATCAATAGAGTGTGGTACGTGTCGTTAAAACATCTACATGGTAATTACTAAAGATGTGATTATATATTTTGGAATTATTTTTTTAATTTAAAATAACATAGCCAACTTTTATATTTCATGTCCTTTGTGGCACCTGTATCATCACATCAAGTCCATAGTGCGTTTTATTGAGGTTGTCATTTGTGGTATTTCTACGGACGTCTTTATTTCAATGTATTTTGATTCCTTTCGTATTATATTATGTAATAATAAACAGTTTATGTGGATGAATAACAAGAACAGAAAAAAGTAAATTGAAGTCATATTATTAGTCTCCGTTGTATTGTTTAAAAAAAACTTAACATTGACATAGATTAGTGATTTCTGTGATTATGCATGAACAAGTACCAAATGTACAAAATAGAAATACATGTAATACAAACTATAAACAAAAACGAAAATGCAATATAATATTTTGTAATATGAATGAGGGCCCTCATGGGGTTTTTGATTATGTGATTACTTGGCCGTTTTTTTAATGATTATTTGATTATTAAGCCAAATATTTCATGATTATTTGATTACCTAGGACTGTATTTTTAGTTTATGATTATTTGATTACTAAAGATAAGCAGATATTTAATGATTATGTGATTATATTGGCAAAAAAATGGTGATTATGTGATTACTAGGACCCCCCCATGAGGGGCCTCATGAATTGGCGTGAAAAGCAGGCATTCAGAATTTTAATTGTATGCGAAGTTCTGAATCTTTGTGTAATTCTGATATAGTATTGCACAGATTTAAAACTTGCTTAACTCACAGGCGCTTGGGTCAATGATACAGATTTTTTTTTTTTTTTTTTTTTTTTTGATTGAAATAATCAATTTTCTATATTTATAATACATATATATCACTTCTGTGCATGTCTCACCTAGTTTCGAGTGATTTAAACGACCCAGAGAAAATACCCAATTTTACTATCCATACCAAGAAACAAAAGGGCAACTAACTTGACGCCATTTTTCTGCTGTCTATAAATAAATAGATTGACCTACCTGTATTCCCCAACGATTTCTCTGGGAAACGTGCATTCCCTGCCGTCAGATCGCACACATCGTTGATATTTATCAAATTGGTATTGTTCGTAACATTTTTAGTCTATCTCCAGCAGATAATAAAAAGATTTTAACTATTTTGACTAATTTCAAATTTACGTGCCCGGAAGTTGACTGTTTTTCCCGAACTTTTGTTAAAGGGAAGTAATATTTTCCCGGACTTTTTCGGAACATCTCTCCAAGTAAGTATGAAAATAATAAAGTGATACGATGACTTCCGAACTAATACTATATGTTAACAAACAGATATGATGAACAACGAACAAGATCAAGCCCCTAATTTGATTGTTAGTGGTCATAATCTTTAATAAAAAATCACACAGTTTTGATTTTATGTTAGAAAGGGGAACTGCAAAATTTGGAAATATTGTCCCCCCTTTATTTTTACTTCAGTTAACATGACCCATGTTTTGTAATAATTAAAACAAAGTCAATAACCTTTTACGTGGAAAGAAAATATCAGTAAATTTCCTTGCACCTTGTAAATCAACGTATAACTTTATTATTTTCATACGTACTTGGAGAGATGTTCCGAAAAAGTCAGGGAAAATATTACTTCCCTTTAACAAAAGTTCGTGAAAAACAGTCAACTTCCGGGCACGTAAATTTGAAATTAGTCAAAATAGTTAAAATCTTTTTATTATATGCTGGAGATGGACTAAAAATGTCACAAACAATACCAATTTGATAAATATCAACGATGTGTGCGATCTGACGGCAAGGAAGGCACATTTTCCCAGAGAAATCGTTGGGGAATCCAGGTAGGTCAATCTATTTATTTATAGATAGCAGAAAATGGCGTCGAGTTAGTTGCCTTTTTGTTTCTTAGTATGGATAGTAAAATTGGGCATTTTCTCTGGGTCGTTTAAATCACTCGAAACTAGGTGAGACATGCACAGGAGTGATATATATGTATTATAAATATAGAAAATTGATTATTTTAATCCAAAAAAATCTGTATCATAGACCCAAGCGCCTGTGGCTTTGCTAAAATGTATAAGGTCACCGTGAACAGTCAATATAAGCTCAATTGGTATAACATATCTATTTAAAATAATTAAAAAAAAATTATCTTTCTGCATTGTGAAAAGGGCACTCGAAAAAATTGTAAATACAATTCACAACAGCATGGCTACAGCTGCATGCGGGATTTAGATTAATATTAACACAGATCTGCATACTTCTGAAACATGAATGATACTAAGTTTTCTAACACCACAACTAAAGAAGAAGGATTGCTGTTTTTTATATTTCAGGAAGTCCATATGTCGGGGTTTAAAATTCCACTCAATAGAAGTAGATTGGGGGAAAAGGTGTTTTGGCTATATCTATTCTATGACGCGGGGTACTACATAGTTTTTACTAATTCGTAAACCATAATTTAATTTGACCAATAATTGGAAGCATTAAATCGCAGAGATAATCAAGGGCAGTCTCTTTATGTAAAGAATATAACACAATGACATTTCTTGATTTTCTTCTGTATACTAGCAATTTCCGGAAATATGTAGCTTAACGACTGACATGTGTATGTATATTCCATAATTAGTATAATAAATGTTAAGTTTAAATGATCAAGTTTATTTCAAGTTTTCAAGTAAATATTGGGGAATTAATTGAGAGCAATTTCATATATAGTTAGAAAGAAATCTTAATTACCTAGCGGGGTGTGTTCCGTGTAAAATTGTTTCCAATATTCTAATTTGTTCATATTTTTTTTCTATCTTGGACTAATATACATTTATAAAACTTTTTTATGTCCGAGTACTTATATAATACCTTTATTTAATTCCTTAACTTGACCATCAGCATGATTAAAGAAATTATTACCAGAGGCACTGTGAGGTGACACTTCCAGGTATTCAAGCGATTTCCTGTCGGGTTTAAACACTCTTATTACACGTAATGCAGGTTTACGCACCGCACCACCTACTGGGCAGTGTACGCGCGGACGGTAATTTGTAACTTTATTTTAAAAATTGTCTTTTATAATATACATCATGTGTACGTTGATATACTATATATCGTGTAGTCAATTTTATATACTACCAGTTGTGTATGAAATACATTTATCATATACTTAGACTAAATAACATATAATTTTTACTGTATGATAATAGCATTAAATTTACGTAAATTCCATATTTTTCGAATTGGTGCTTAGCGGGCTGATATGAAAAGTTTATCACATACTTCGATTGTTATCACATGCCTTTCCGTAACGTTATCGCATGGCATTCCGGTGATACTCGGCATATTCCGGAAAATACACCTCAATGCTACGTTTTCAGTGAAAAAACATTACAAAGTAGTGTACAAAACAATTATTTGAATACTGAAAAGTATATTGTATAAAGTATTTATAAAATAAAAATTAAAAAACAAACAAACAAATTATTAAATAAATGCATTTTTTAAAAGTTTCAAACACAATTTAGAAAGTTACTTTGAAAAAGTTTACTTTTCCTTACAGTGTTCATTATGTATATTGTTGAATTTTTTTGTCAATTCGTCCATATTTAATTGTTTTTCTTCTCTGTTGAGGCATATGGTAGAAAGATTAAATGTCGAATGTACTAAATTTGGGGTCCGACGTCCGTGAACTTCTCACTCTTTGAACTTCTGTTTCGGAACGGCCACGTGAAAAGATTAATATATGAATCTGTTATTTTTCTCCATTGTTGAAGCATATGATAAAAAGATCATAACATGTCATTTATCATATCGCATGTATTATCAGCCCTCGGTCAATATCAGCCCTCGAGCCATGCGGCTCTTGGGCTGATATTGAACCTAGGGCTGATAATACACGCGATATGAAAAATGCCATGTAATAATCTGATATTATCGTGCAATGAATGATATTTAATTCCAACCAAATATTTGAGGAATTTTAAAACAATTTATTGAGATACTTTCCATCGGTAAAATTTGAAAAGTGCAAGTGTGTACTACTAATATAAATGAATATTTCAAAACATTTAAATATTGATTCACAAAAATGAACGCACTTGTCGATCGTTGGTTTAGAAAGATAGAAAGATTCGGAACTAAAGATAGTCACATTTAAAAATATGTATTTGGAAAAAAAGCCGGACAAAAACCGCCAGAACAGATCTGATTTAAATCCAGGGTCCGTATATGCACAATGGTACTTAAGTTAAGATTTGATCGGAACGGACGGATTTTTCTACATGTTCTACAATAAATGTGTACAACGATTGCATATTGTTTAATGCATACATGTATATGTCCAGATCTGGATTGAACTTGCTTTGCTTCGTCGAAAGTATGAATATAGAAAAATCACAGATTTATATTTCAACTAGAACGTTCTGGAACAGATGAAGAAATCATCACAATTGTTTTATTGTTAGTTATTTTGTACATGTATAACTATAATGCGAACCTTTTGAAATAGCACGTGAAATCGCAACTAAGCGTGAATTCTTTGGAAAAGCGACGGTTCTATTTAAAATAACTATTGTCAATTTCAAGTTCTGTTTCGACATGCATTGTAATATATGTCACTGGACGTTAAAATTCTATCATAATTTCGTCTTCGTCAAATATTGCTAGCTGTTGGTTTCTTCTTTATTATTATTACATGCTAGTATACATGAATACATCACAAGTTATTCCTATATGTAATCTCATTTAGATATTTAATGCAAAGTAAATTTTAAAGATGAAAGTCGTATTAGTTCGATAATGCTTCAAACTAAATATAAACTGAGAATACATGTATACCTGCCATATTCCGAATCCCTGACATTCATTTGTGTAAATGAAGAAAAGATAACAATGATCGGTATCTGTCAATCAAGCCTCATAAAGATACTACAGAATATTCAAGATATACAACTTTTCTTGAATATGATTGCCATTGAAATAAACTATACAGGAGATTTCAAATTAGCCCAATTAATTTGTGTGC
Organism: Mytilus edulis; assembly: GCA_019925275.1. NCBI lineage: Eukaryota > Metazoa > Mollusca > Bivalvia > Mytilida > Mytilidae > Mytilus > Mytilus edulis. The sequence continues at coordinate 87,630,987 of CM034361.1, forward strand.
GTACTATAACAACTTGAACCGTAATTCTGCTGTATAGTGCACGTCGATCGTATCTGTAACAGGAAGGCGTATGATAACCATACTACCTAACTTAGTTCAAAAGTACATAACAAACCTTTCTTTGTGCATTATACGCTCAGGAACATACATCTTACTATTTTGCATGGATTGGTAGTAAATGTTACTTTTTCAACTGTATTCCTTAACCATAAGACGGTATTTTTTTCTCCATCTGACAGGCTTAATTTTGGATCAAGTGATCATACAAGTACGGATGCTAGGATTTATAATTTGGCTAGTCTGGATGACTTCGTGCAATACCCCCGCTCCGTATTCATTATATATAGTTTAAACATACATAAATTTTAGATCCTTCAGTTTGCATATAAATATGATATTTGAATTTTGTATGACTTAGTACAGCCTGCAAAACATTTAATTTGATGTCACCAATGGTAAACATGTAAAATGATAAAATAACTTACTATACCAATATAAACTTTTGTTTGATGTTTATACAAACAGAAATCACTACCCCAGACGTGGGGTTGACAAGCCCAAATTAACAAAATTGTGTTTCAAAGAACCAATGCACTAAATTGATTTTATAGGATTTAGTTTAACATTTAAACCTGTTTAAGGAATGCATTTCTTGACAAGAACAATTAAAATGTAGGACAATCTGCTTGCAACACGAAATTTATTCATAGAATAGTACCAAGCATGTGACAAAATAACGGGCATGTAACAGTGGTATCGCTATTGGTGATGGATTGGTGGATAGCTACTGTTTGTTCAACGTTCAGTGACAAGTATCTCATGCATATTGCAAGACCAAACAAAGTTGGGTAGACGACGAAAGCGAAATTGTGACAAATTCGTTGTTCAAAATTTATTTTCAAGTGTTACTTAGGAAGTCAAACATGTATACGGAAAGTAAATTTTACTATAATTTATTGAACAAAATAAAAAGATTAAAACCGCTAAAAGAAATTAAACCCGGTGAATGACACTCTATGTTGTTGAATTTGGGTTTGACTGACCTTATTTTATATTACGTTATAAAAAAATTATTCAAATTAGATATACAATTTTTAACTTTTATTTTTTTGGGGAGGCGAGGCATCGACCCTAAAAAAATAACAATACAGGCTTTAATAATTTTTAGCTTTTTTGAAACATTCAAATATAATGAAACGTATGATATTTTTTACGAATACAAAGAAAAGGCAAGTCTGCCCAAAAATGATTGATATTTCCAAGGAGGTTATATGATAACGTAAACCGGAATGCGTATAGATGTCTCTACTTATAACAGTCACAAATCACTTCTACAATAAAAAATCAGAGATTACCATTCATGCAATTTAATATTTTGTCGATGGTGATCGAGATGCCCTTGTAATACATATATTATATCTCTGCTACGAAAGCCGAGAAGGACCATTCAAATTTCAAAATTCAAAATTCAAAATTCAAAATTCAAAATTCAAAATTCATAATTCAAAACTCAAAATTCGCACATCAAGAACTCCGATTCCCGCGCCGTTTCTTTGTCACGTGGTCTCTGCGCCTCAACTGACCTCGGTAAAGGATGGCTGCTGGTTTAGATGTAAGTTTTATTATAATGTTAATAAATGTATACTAATTTATAAATTGAAGTAATGAATAATAATTAGAAAAGGCTTAACAAAATTAGCTAACAATTTTGTTGTAATTACAAAAGAAAAAAAAACGATGAACAGGACTCTTTGAAAAACGGTTTCCACTCAACAACTACTTTGATAAGTTTAAATAAAAATAGAAAGATTGGTAATAATGGAGCATTTTTGGCAATATATAAATAACCTATACTTTTTTAATATTGAAATATTTTTTTAATTACCTCTAGTTCATTAGCTTTATAACTGTTTATTTGTGTACAGAGAAAATTAATGACGCAAGGCTTATTTCACAAATGGCTAGTTTTATTATCTGCAGTTAAAGTTGAACTGTCAGACTAATTAAGACAAGTAACGATGTCTTGGGGTGTAGGGTAATAAAAATTAGTTATGCCTATTTGTTTTGTCTAGCGAGAAAGTAATTAAACTCTATGATAAAGGTCAGTTGGTCAAGATACTAGATCTGTGGTACTGTCACGACTGTAAGGATTTTTCTTGAATGTTTTAATCAGTAAAGATACTGAAGGACTTGGTTTTTAAAGTTTATATGTTTAAACTATGCAGCTAATTTTGTCAATGCATCTGAAGTAATGTACATTTGTGAATAAACTTGTAAATAGATAACGAATTATTTAGTTCATGGGAATTACCATAGGATTAATTGTCGTATTGTCGTGCCGTAGTATGGTTATGTCCGTCCATCTGTATCAGTGTCGTTCCTCCCCTCGATCACGTTACAATATTGAATGTAATTCCTCTATGCATTGGAAAAGTTTTATCTCGGTTTTATTATTGCAAGGTTATTTCTCATGAAATCTCCTTTCTGTTACAGCATTTCTTTCCTATAAATTTGTCATACCTGACCTATTTCTTTTTAGATTGTATGTTAAATTGATTCACCTCTCAAGCATGTTTGTTGCCGACGTAATAAAATATGCATACATGCATTTTCAAGCGTATTGAGGTCAACGGTCGACCTGGCGTAGAGTTCAATATTGATTGCATTTAGTTTAAGCTAGGTTCACACTGCCGACCAGATCAACTCGATGAACCCGATTGTTCAAATTTCCACGACCAAGCTCAATTAAATTCTTGATCGGGCCTGTTTACGACTTCTACCCGACCGCCATCCGACTGTACACGACCTTAACTTGACTTGACTTGACTCTATCACGACTCCATCCCGACAACAAAATGAATACTTATTCGATAATTCCGATCAATTCACGATCTTTACACGATCTTTACTCGACTATCTAGACCAAATAAACTATTCACGATCTCAGCCTGATCTCGACCAGACCAGATCGACCTGATCGTATATGGATCGTAGGGAAAATCGGGAATTGGTCGGGCGTGCACAATTTTAGTATAAAAACGTCTGATTTTTTTATTCCCCGCCGCTTCGGAGTGGGCATTAAGTGCTACCCTTGTCCGTCCGTAGGTACATGCGTACGTCCCAACAATATTAGTTTCCGTTTTCTAATTTTATTTTTCCTTAACCAAATTTTGTGAAACGCCTAATACACAATGCTTATTACCATAAAACACAGTTCATATGCGCATTTGGGTGGCCGTTCTTGAGTAATGACCCTTTATAATGTTATATATGCTAGCTCTGGCATTATCCGAATATTTTGTTATATTCAGTAGAAGGTTCGAGTAAAATCAAACATTTAAAATATCTACATAGAAATAAAGCAATTGGATTTGTGAGCAAGATTATAAGAGCTGCTTGTGTCATATATGTGCATAAGTATGTAATAAGTAGTTTCATAGATTTGATATCCGGTAGTTGAATGGTTAAAGATATTTATTTTCGTTTTGCAGTATGGCAACAACCTGCATGCATTTGCTAAGATATATTGCAAAAAGAGGGCAAATATGTCACATATTTCCCTAAAATTTGACCCTAAGTAGAATTGCAATCCCCTGGAGTGATACTTTTTCTGAAACTGTTTACAACTTTACATATATCTATCAAGTGATAGAGGTGCATTTCTTTCTAACAAAAGTTTGGTAAACTTTGAATGCGTGCCATTTGTTATAGTTTGTTAAACGTTACAGAAGTAGAAACAAATGCATCGTTTAACCAGAGTGTGCTGACCCTGTATGAACTGCCAGACACGCATGCACATTTTGTTGTTATTTAAACTTATTACGCGGGGAAAAAGCCTCCGTAGAAGATGTTTTAGACATAGAGGACATAATTATGCAAACTTTACAAAAGTATGTTAGAAACAAATGATTAAAACGTGTGCTCGCTGAACAGTTTGTATTGTTTGTGTTAGAAAGACATTCGCTCTAAATAAAAAAAATATCTGTCTTCGTCTTTTCTCTCCTTTTTGGGTGAAACTACGTCAAAAAGTTCGAATGAAAAACACATTGACTGTAAGGTGACTTACAGTTGTTATTAATAATTTCTGTGTCCTTTTGTGTTCTGTGAGAAGATGTCTAATTGGCAATTGTACCACATATTCTTATTTTATACTACAAACATTTCTGGACAAACGGAAAATACGGACAGACAAAACAGAAAATAACCCATAAAACAGGTAAAATATAATCTTAATGTTCTTATAAACCAACTTTGAAAGATAACTTAGTCATTAGCAGTCTAATAATGAATGTTATTGCACAATTACTTTCATATTTGAAAATTGCAGAATTTTCTTCCCTTCCGAAACACCTGAGTTCATCCCAGGTATTGTTGGGTTAGTACGTTTTGCTAAATTTTTAGGTCCCTATGTTATTGGGACTGCAGCTGTTTGTCTTTCTCGTCGGTTTTCGTTTTTTGCTATGGCTGTGTCGGTTTGTTTTTTACCTTTGAGTTTGATTGTGCTTTTGGTGTGTTTTGTCTCTCTTTTAAAATGTTACCTCTCTTTGCAAGAGTAAAGACACGTACTGTTCATGGAGGAATATTTGTACAGTTAAAAATAATATTGCCAATATATTTTTGCGGAAGCAGAGTTATGAGAGTTTATCAGATATGCACACATTTTTAGAGAATCGTGTAGCAGTCATGTGTTCTCGTGTATGGACGAGTAGAGATCGAAGAGTGGTCGAATGAGGTCGCGAAGGGATCGGGTATTGGTCGAATTGGTCTGGGATAAAATAAATATAGAAGTCGCAGTGATCTGGAAGCGATTGAGCATTGGTCGAGTTAATCTGGAAATGATCGGACATTAGTCGAGCAAAGGTCGAAATGATCGAGTAGCGATCGGTATTTTTTTTTGTATTTCGACCAAACTCGATCTCTACACGATCCTTTCCCGATCATTTCGACCGCTACTGAACGAATTCTCGATCTCTTCTCGATTGACTTGCTTCTCGATCCTTACTCGAATGTTTTTGACATGTCAAAAAATCTCGGGTAGAAAGTCAGATCGATGACGAGCAAGGTAGACTATCCGAACATTCTTGTCGATTGAGTCAGACCAGTCTCCCGATCACGTAATTTGTCTTGATCGGGCTTGGTCGAGTTGATCTGATCGGCAGTGTGAACCTAGCTTTAAGAACAACTTGTTCTTGTGAATCTAATCTAAGAACTAATTTTGAAAAGGTCAAGGTTAAGTGAGCTTTTCTCATCATTTGAATCTGTCGTCGTCGTCTGTTAACTTGTACAAAAAATTTCTCCTCCGAAACTACTCGGCCAATTCAAAACAATCATCATTGGGGTATCTAGTTTAAAAAATTTGTCCGACGACCCCGCCTGCCAACCAACATTGCCGCCATTGCTAAAAATATAACATAGGGGTAAATGCTGTTTTTTGGCTTATATCTTTGAAACTAAAGCATTTAGAGTAAATTTTACAGGGTAAAAATGTTCATAAGGTTTAGATAGATAGAGATAAACTGTAAGCAGCAATAATGTTAAGAAAACTACGATCTACAAATAAGTCAAATGACCAAAATTGTCAATAGACCCTAATGCCCTAGTCACACCAGTCTGTCAGACCACGAGTGCACCACGCTCACCACGATCTAAAATATATTCAGATCGTGGTGAGGTCGCGGTATGAGCGGCATGAAAATGTGAATTTTTGTTGTTTCCATGATGCTACTTTGTTTTCATTACGCTTCTACAACTATCCCGCTACGATTAAACCACGTTCTCACCATTCTTATTCTGCGACCTCACCACGATAATCGCGATCTTACAACGCTCATCAAGTTCTCACTGCGACATACCACGATTTATCTTATTGCAACACGATCTTACCACGCATCTTCTGTGATTATATCACACTCTAAATAGTCTTATGAAGATCATTATACGATCTTATAACGTTCATACCGCGATCTAATTCCGCTCTCACCAATAACGTTAACATCATGTTCCATATTAATACTGTTCCATTCCTTCCAATTGTCATTAATGCATTAGTATGATGTAGTCAGGTCGTAAGAAGAGCGTGATGAGGACGGCATGTGCGTGCTAGAATCGTATTATGATCTTCAACAGCGTGGTGTAAACGTGTTATAGTCGTAGTGGAAGCGTAGTTGGGTTGCAGTGAGAACGTGCTGGTCGTAGTGATCATGGGGTCGTAATAACATCGCTGTGAGATCGTAGCTCAGTCTCTCCGAATCGAATCATGCTTTTACTACTCTCTCGCTACGATAGTACAGCGACCTTTGCGATCTTAGCACGACCTTCTTACGCTATCACTACACTTCTACGATGACCTGATTTCACCACTACACCCTGATTGTTTTGAACATGTTCAAAGTTGGCCACGCTACGCTAATCACGATCTTGAAGACCTCACCACGCCGTGATACGACCTTACTCACAGATCGTAGTGCGATCGTGGTCTAGTGGGACTGCGGTATTATAGTTAATTTTTGGTAATTTGTTTTATTCTTTTACAAAAAGTTTTCCTGTGAAACGACTGAGACAAATTAAACAAATTTTGACCACAATCATCATTAGGGTATCTAGTTTTAAAAATATATCTGATCACTTCACCAACTAACCAACATGGCCACCATGGCTAAAATAATAGTTTGATGTTTTGCTTAACGTCCAGTGGCAAATATTTCATGCATGTTCAGGACGAAATATAAACATAGGGATTTACTGTATAGAAGTACGTGGGGAAATGTTTAACAGACAATTTCAAATGGTCAAAATGTAAACACTTATTTAAATAATGACAAGTGGTTTTCGGTAACTAAATGTAAGATTTTCACCTTCTTTTACATGATTTCCAAAACCACATTAGACACAGGTAAGCGACACATCTACTTCAGAGTCTCTAGTTTTATTCATATTCTGCTTTGTGAAGAATGTATTTTACTGCATTAAAATTCTTAGTTCTCTGGGACCCTTTTGCCATATTCAGGCACCTTTTTCTACAAAAAACAAAACAAACATCCTGCAACTGTCTCTTTTTTTAAAGTTACACTCATGGGTAGGAACTATTTTGTGTTAAATATGTACTACTTTCTGGTATGTGCTTTCTGGCCGGGCCTGAATTAGTGGTGTTACACCAAAACGAGCGTGATGAGGACGGTATGGGCGTGCTAGAATCGTACTATAGTCGTAAACAGCGTGGTGTAAACGTGGTAAAGTCGTAGTGGAAGCGTAGTTGGGTTGCGGTGAGAACTTGATGGTTGTAGTGAGGTTGTAATGACGTCGCTGTGAGATCGTAGCGCAGTCTCTCCGATTAGAATCACGCTTTCTCTACGCTCTCGTTACGATGATACAGCGACCTTTGCGATCTTACCACGACCTCAGTGCGCTCTCACTACGCTTCTACTACGACCTATCTTGCCACGACCGCTCCACGATTGTTTTAAACATGTTTAAAGTTGACCTAGCTCATCACGATCTTGAAGACCTCACTACGACCGTGATACGACCTTACTACGAGCTACGAGATCGCACTACGATCGTCAAAATTTGCATTTTTTTTCACAGATCGTAGTGCGATCGTGGCCCAGTGGGACTGCGGTATTATGGAATGACGGAATGGCAGAATGACGGGATGAAGGACAAGTGTGAAACTATATATATGGCCTCGACCTAAGTCAACGAGACTATAGAAATATTTGCCTTCATTTACATGTATTAGATATAGTCTTTTCATATTTGAGTGACGTCATTCACGAAGCCGACAAAATCTGATTTACATAGCGAAAATAAAAAGTAATATTTTTATATTTTTCTCTTATTCTTGGAAGAGCAATTTGTTTTGATAAAATAGGAGTTATAGTGTCATAATCTCTTATGCACCCAGTCAACCTTGTGTAAAGAATACCCAAACACAGTAACCCAGCTAACACATAATATTTTCATGATATTATTGACTGGTTATATGTATGTTTGTCAAAAATATTTACCAAAAAATATTTTATAGACATTTTTTTTAAATCAGAAATTATGCATGAATGATATTTAATAATAATATTTCATTCCAATGTTTGATTGCTAATATAAAAACATGTTTTGTTAATATTTTTTTTATAATAAATAAATAAATATTCTTTGCTGATGTTTTTAAAACGTTAAATAGACAGTTTTCTAAATGAAAACAATTGTATGTCGAGGAGATATTTCTTTGCAATATTCAAACAATATCTGATGGACATTTTTATATTACATTTAATATATATATTTATTAGATGTATAAAAGAAATGTTTACAAAACATTTTTGATTTAATATCTATGTAAAGCATAGGTTTGATGAATGATAAAATATCTTTTTGATGTAACATTAATATAATTTTCTTGTCTTAATTAAAAATATAAAAATGGTAATATCTAATGAATATTTCAATAACATCATAACACTATATTTTTTCGATTTTATTTAGAAAATATTAGTTAAAGACTGTTTCATAATCGTTTTAAGATAATATGTTTAATAGATATTTGTAAGATGTATGATAGAAATGTTTTCCAAATGTTTGTAAGTGATATTTGAGTGAAGCACATGTTTGATATGAAAAAAGAAATATTTTATAAACATTTTTACATAATATTTCTAATTGATATTTGTAAGATGTACGACAAATGTTTTCCTAATGTTTGTATTAAAGTGATATTTGTGTGAAGCCCATGTTTGATATGAAAAAGGAAATATTTTCTATATAATTTTTTAATCAGATTAACATGAATGTCTTCTCATTTTTGATAGAAAAGTTTTAACAAATCTAATCTAACTTGGATGAAAATTCCAATCAAGTCAAAAAAAAATTATCTAGCGAATAACGATTGTGTTTGAAGAGCATTGAGGACTCAGTAAAAAATCAAATGATAAAGTCATACCAAATAGGACTACGATGATCTGTGCCTAGAACTAGAAAATTCAAAGTTTTAAAACAGTGTTTATAAAATAAATATCATTGATATTTCTTGTCAATAAAGAAATATAAGCCAACATTGTGCCAACAATATGCCAACGTGTTAGGTACTTATCTCCCCCCTTTATACCACATAATTGAAAATTTATGTTTTATATTATTTCAACGTTCTAACAAAAAAAATGTGCTCTTCATTCTCTTTATCTAACATTTTCAAATCTGTGTAGTCATTTAAATGTATTTACCTAAATGATTAAATATTTTTATGCACAAATAAAAAATAGTTAAAACCAGCCCAAAACAACAAATACAATTTGAATATAGTTTCATTTTACTCATTGTAATTGAAATTATGAGATATTTGACACGAGAAAATGTATTGCTCTCCAATTGATAGTTGTGAAACGTCTGAATTTTAAGAGAGGACTTATAATCTTTCATACTAAAGCATTTCATAATAAATCATAAACTTTTTATTAAAATGGGTACATGGTTGACAGACTGTATATACAAACATTTGGTAGACATCCATAAAACATATCCTAGACATAAGAAGAATATTTTTGTCCAGATGTTTGAAAGATGTTGTCTGGATATTTTCAATTGACACTGAATTATATCAAAATTATGTTAATTAAATATATAATCAAGATATTTAAAAATAATGCTCTTTAAACATTCAGAACAAATATTTCCATAAAATATGCTATTCACATGAGTAAAGCCAGACATATCACGTCAAAAACATGTTTTTGGATGATATTTTGATTACATTTTGCAAGATATTTTAAAAATATCAATAAAATGTTTTTGTACTACAGTACCTGGGAAATTATGTCGCCTGTTTATCTAATTCTTAATGATATTATATCATAGTTTTAATTTTTCTATAATGTTAACTTTAGCAAAATTACATTTAAAATCTGAGTCTTCTAGCAATATAAATCAAAGAAAATCACAAAAAACTAATAGTTTTTAAAATATGCATTGTGAAAAAGCCGAAATTATTTTATTATTGTTTTCCATTATTTTCCACTAATTTTATAAATAGTATATCTGACCTCTTTTGTAAGATGGATAAGTTTGTAAACATTTTACAGGTATATAATTTATGTAAATTATTTGACAATTGCCAGATTCCGTAACACTTTCAGCAGATTATATTTATTCACAGTGATCCATAGTTATGGATTTAGAATTTTATTTTCTCTCTCATCGAATTGGTACACCTTATCACAACTTTTGTATTGTAATATGAATTGTTATTATATCTTGTCTTTTTTTAATTAATCGCCAAAACAGGAACTTTAGCTGATGAATGTAAATTTTCAAATCTTTACTTAAAAATTATAATTGTTAATACTTACAGGTTGCTTCCTTGGCGCCATTTTGCATATTCTGTGGTATCATACCGGAAACACGTGTTATGTTTTCGCAATATTTTTTTTTAAGTTATGAATTATGAATTTTGAATTTTGAATTCTGAATTTTGAATTTTGAATGATCCTTCTCGGCTTTCGTACTCTGCTAATATGCATCCTTCTTTTAAAGTCTTGTTTTTTTTCTTAAACACTTTAAACCGTATATCGGGGGCACTGCCGAAAATAATCTTTCAAAAAGCAAATTTAAGTTTCAACCTTTAAAACTTGTATGTCAGATAATTTGACCACATGACAAGAAATTATACAATAAACATTGATCACGCACGACAGATTCCGATGTAAGACACGTGCCGTTACAATAGCCAGTATATATATATAAACGCGGAAACCACATTAATAGATAATCACAGTTTATCGGGGATAATGATAGTTTATCGGTCGATCATTATAGATAGTCAGCGTAAAGTATACTTTACGTTCGACCATCATAGATGATCTAATTAATGTGACTCGCGCTCAGATAATGATGGTTACTTTTTTGATAATGCATTAACGGTCGATAATGTGAATTGTTTCGATAATGATAGTTAACCTCGACCAAGTGAATTAAAACACGAGTCATAAATTCGATAACTTGAATTAAAACCGGAAATGCTTGCCGATTGTAAAATCGATTTTTGAGTGGCGATCAACTTTTTTCTACTTTCGATAGTAGGGGCTGGGTCTAGTGACGCAATGTGGTTTTCAATTTTTAGTTCAAGTGCTTTAATCTTGCTTGTCCAAACAATTATAACATCTTGTGAGGCTAAGTTGTATGCTCCAATAGAAGGGGTATTATTTTTTTGGTAAATGTATCTGTCCATCTTCCTGTCTGTTTCTCAATCCATTCCTAATAAGGGTTTTCGATATCACAAACTAGTCAAAACATTTACTAAATTTCATCATAGATACAAGGACATCATATGTAAATATAAATCAACATGCAGACATCTTATACGTTCAGGTACTTAACATCCAAAAACAGGACGAAAGAAAGGAGTTTCACAACTTAATAGCTTATAGAGTATAGTATATCATAAACTGATTTCAAACAAGAGGACAATTCAATTAAAACTGTCTTGCATTTTGCACGACAGATCGCATATCTTTCCTTTCACAATGGATAATAATTGCAACTACCCTATCAATGCACTTACAAATGTAACATAATAAGAAAGTTAATGATTTGACATTTTTAAGGTTTATGGTGATTTATATATTTTTGCCCATTTAAAGAGAACTATAAATATATTGTATTGTTAATGCTGTAAAATGATATTATGTTACCGGTTATTATGTTTACGTATAATTAATCACGACATCAGTATCATATGCTTGTCCTTGGTAAATGTACATCGCAGGTGTTTCAAAATTTAGAACGTTTGCACAGCTGACATATTTTCACATTCGATTTAAAATGGAAATCCGGAGTTGTATTATGTTGCAATTTTGTTAAATGTTTCTCAGATTCAGAATAGTAAGGGGTATAACAAAATCACACTTATTTGCAATTCATGCTTTGTATAAGCATGATATCTCCCCCCCCCCCCTTTACACACACACTCACACACAAACAAACACAAACAAAAAAACAAAAAATTGCAGTCTTAAAATTTCATTTATCCAAAATGTATAGTAAGAGATGAGGTACGATTGCCGATGAGAGAACTATCCAAGTGTGTTTAATCTCACAGTTGAAACTTTCCAATACCCGCTCTTTAACATGCATGAGGTACATTGTCCGAGAAACACGTTATTTTATTAAAACATAATTTGGGTAAATTTTAAGATTACATACCAATCATCTTTAAAACATTTGTTTTATAATATATTGAGTGAAGTTTTCTGAGATGTTATAGATAATCAGGAGCTTTTTGTTCAGTGGTTGTCGTGCGTTGGTGTGGTTCATAGGTATTTTTCGTTTCTCGTTTATATATATATATAGATTAAACCGTTGGTTTTCCTGTTTGAATTGTTTTACACTAGTCATTTTGGGGCCCTTTTGTTTGCTGTTCGTTGGAGCCAAGGCTACTTGTTGAAGACCGTACTCTGACCTATAATTGTTAACTTTTTATACATTGTGACTTGGATGGAGGGTTGTCTCATTGGCACTCATACAACATCTTCTTATTTATATGTACTTTTTTCGTTTCTATTTTCCCTCAGTTTTAATGGATCTCATGTCTGCCATCCCTTTCTGGACCCTGTTTTTGAGCTGCTATAAATAAATATGCAGTCCTTTGCAGTTGATGGAAATATAAAGTGTAGTCAATTTTAGTAATAATCTTTTGGCGTTGATCGGTACTTATACATCCCGCCTTTGTGATATTGTGCTATAGTCATTTGTATACGACCGCCAAAAAAAATTGGGGTCGTATTGTGTCCGAAGACATTTGGTTTCCGAACAATAACTTTAGTTTATTTGTATGGAAGGTTCAATACCACAAAAGGAAGGTTGGGATTGTTTTTGGGGGTGATGGTCCCAACCGTTTAGGAATTAGGGGCCCAAAACAAGCATTTTTCTAGTTTCAGGACAATAACTTGTGTACAAGTATTGTGATTGCTCTGAAATTGTACCACAAGGTTCAATATCACAAGTAGAAGGTTGGGTACATATGAATTGCACTGAAAACAGGGCGTAAATGTATTTACGAATCGCCGTTAAACTGTTCTTATCAAATAATGTTGTTCTCGCTTTGATCTATCATAGATTGTCGATCGTTAATGCATTTATGTTAGATAATGATAGATTGTCGACGATAATTTCGTAAATGCATTTACAACCGTAAAGTATACTTTACGCCGTACATCTATAATGGTCGACCGATAATCTATCATTGTCGCCGATAATCTGTGATTATCTCATTAATGTGGTTCCCGCGTGCCATATTATGGTATATATATACGCATCAGCGCACACAAGTTTGTCGAATAGGCCAGTTGATTGGAGGAAAGTTACCGAAAACAACGCCTTCCTTTAACTAATACCCAATCAAACGCCTTTACAGAGATTTGGTTGCGTATTCAATATTTGAAAAAGTTTAGACTTTTAATTCAAACCATTGAAGTAATATTTAAATATTATTTCCATGTTCAAACTTAGAAGTATAAAATATGCCCGTAATTCAAGTTTCGAAATTTTTCAATAAATTTTATACATTATACTGGTACCTAGTGAGGAAAAAATACATATTTAAAAAAAATCAAATTACAACTATTTCGAATTGTTCTGTGTGTTATAGGAGTCGCAGTTTATTCGTACAAAGAAATACCAGCAATTAAAAAATCAAATATTTCTTTCACCTGTATCCAATCGGAAAAATAATTCATTTTAGTCTTTGATCTAGATGCAAAAGACTACAATGCTCTTTACTGTTGAAACAGTCTACTCAAAGTTTCATAGCGTATGCAGAGCTTGACAGATACCCATTACTGTCCTATGTAAAGTTGCGAATGATACATTTCTAAAGTAGACTTCTTAATGGAAAAGAGAGTAAAATTTGTGTTCAATTATACAAACTTGTGTTTTTATATTATGCTAATAACGGAATAGAAACTAAGTCGATATCTTATATGAAAAAAGTTTTTGATAATTACGGTATGATTTGCGGTATGATTATGTTCAATATCATAATGCCCAGTTTGTGATAAATGGGTGTCAAAATGTATTAAACAAAAACCGAAAGACCAGTTTCAACAAGAATGCTTTGCTGTTATTGCAGAATCGCATAAAACTTAAATGTTGTCGTATTTTTAAAAAGAATTAACAATTTGAAAACTACTTTTCATTTTTACCTTACTAAATTCATTTTTACCTTACTAAATTCATTTATATATTATGCAAATATAGATGTGGTAGTCGCCACTTGCCGATTGAGTCTGGAAGGTGGCAGGATTTACAGAAAGAAAACATAATCTGCCGTCTCTGTGACACAAACAACATTGGTGAAGAGTACCATTACATTATGAATTGTGGAACATTTGAACTATAGAAAGAAGGAAACTTTTACGGAACTACTGTTAGTCAAACCCTTGTATCTTTAAAGTTGATCAACAGTTAAACACATCAAATATTGTAATATTAGAAAAAAACTACTAGTATGTGAAAGTCAGTTATTCACTAGTAATTGAAGTTTTATGAGAAATAAAGTATTCGTATTCCTTTAAACCATTAATTACACGGAGACAGCCTACGGTTAAAGTACAAGTGAATATATTATAAAGATTATATTTAATCCTGATCCGTCCTTGTAAATGCAAAACTCTGGATTCTCTTTGATATTTACCTGAGAGATCATAAAAGACAAATCTAACAAGACTTTCAAAAGTTTGCCAAAAATGAATAGAAATAAAAGATTTTTGTGTAGACACTGCATTAGCATGATTAGAAAATTTGACCAAATGAATGAAATAATCTTTAAAAAAGTAAGTGACCATCTTTCTAGAGGCGAAAACCACGCATATCTAGTTACGTCGACGAAAGAGAATAAGTAAATAAATAATAATTATGATGTCAATTTCATGAAATTATAGGGTTTTAATTAGAAAACAATCTGAAACACGATTCGTGATATATAAATTAAAACAGAATTATAATTTTTATTCTTAAATTAAATTTTGAAATACAAAGGCATGGCTCTGATACTTGACAGTTCAGCGAACACTATTACATGAAATGCACGATGCTATTGACCGAACACAAAGGTGAGAGATTCAAATTGTAAAATCAGCCGCTGGACGGTAGAATTTCTATCAATCATTCAACGATAATAAAAGACTTTTGAGTGTAAAAGTATGATATAAATACTTTTAATTTGTTGAAAAAACACCTTTTTATAAAATAGAATGCTTGTTAAACTGTTTCAGTCATGGTAACTAGTAACTGTCAGTCCATTGCGATATTTCATAGCTCTTTTACAAATTCTGAAAAAAAATAAAAATAAAAAATAATGTTCCCATAGGAAAATCCATGGGAAGAATTTTAGTTCCCATGGGAAGAATAAATGTTCAAAAAGGTGTTCCCATGGGAAGAAACATTAGTTCCCATGGGAAGAAAAATTCCCTTGGGAAATTTAGAATTTCCCATGGGAAGAAACTATCTACCAATGTTCCCATGGGAAATTGTAGTTCCGATGGGAACTTTAAAATTCCCATGGGAAAAGTACTTTTTCCCATGGGAACTTCAACTTTTCCCATGGGAACTTTGAATATTCCCATGGAATTTTTAACTTTCCCATGGGAAATGTACTTTTAATCAGCTGTGGTGACAACAGTGACAATGGTGACATGTTGGGACATATGGGGAAATTTAATATTTTTGATTATCTATCACTTGGGCAAAAAATATTTTTGATATCTTGTAAACCGACAAAGTCAGATTTGCCAATCCTGGAATGGCAAATTTGTCCCGCACGGTGTTAATTGCTTACATCTAACATCTTCTTCATTTGAACTGTTTGATAGTTGTCCCATTGGCAATCGCACCACATCTCTTAATTTTAATATAGAGTGCAGTTAATTTTGCAGTATATTTGAAAACAAACACAAGTCTTAGAAAAGATAATTATTTGTTGTGTTGGTAACGTTTGTTACAGATGAATCATACAATGTAAGTATATACATAAACCACTTCCTATCACAGATCGATTATAAAGTGCATGGTTATTATCAATATTGAACCCATTTTCTTTGAATAAGTCCGGATATTGAATTGATCGTGCGATACTGATGAGTCTCACGTGTGCTTCGAGAAACATGTGTCAGAAATACGAATGTATAATCATCGCATCTATCATTGTCGCCTATCATGTCTATAGTGAATCTTAATCATACAAATGTATATAATAATAAAAAATAATCAATGCTTCCTTGTAAATTTTGTAATTAAAATCGACAGGAAATTATATCTATTACATGTGATAAGTTAGTTTCGTTTCTCTAAGTTCTGCTTTAATTCCACTACATGTCTTAGATTTTGTAAACCCGTGCAAATAATTTTCTTAAATCTAAAATAATATCAAGTAAAGACAACATGTTCTGTAGTATACCGCTGTTCTAAAGTCATTGCGAGAAAACAACAGAACAACAGAAACACTGAAGTGCAACAATGTACGCTATTATACTTAGAACTGGACTATTTGATCACAACTGCCTTATTCCTGACTTCGTTCAGGACATTTAAAAACAAAGGGTTCATTTGACCTGGTTTTTATGGCATGTAAACCTCCCGCTTATATGGAAATGTTTAAAAGATATCGCTAATGTCAACCCTTGTTTGTAAGAGAACATGTTGCTAAGTCTTTAGTTTTCTATGTGGTGTTTTGATCGTTTCTTTGCCATGACATTGTATGTTTGCAATCGACTTATGAATTCGAAGATCATATTCACATTGCAAACTCCGAAACAGCGGTTACGTATACGTACTCTTTACTACGCTACGTTGACTTAATGATAGTTTAGCGAAGCAACGTCCCCACTGTTTCGGAGTTTGATTCACATTGGTATCTCCCGCCTATCTTTTGTAGTTTTATACAAATACTGGACAGATGTGTTTTTTATACTTTTAGCAATTACCTGTCCAGATCCTGGTGAAAATGATCATGTTACAAGGCAATTGAATGGAAATAATCCTACAGAAACCGTAGTGTATAATTGTGACTCCGGATACGATTATTTCTCTGGAAATACGACTAGAGTATGCAGAAGCGATGGTCAATGGTCTGGTGAAAAATTAGTTTGCAGTAAGTGTTTTCAAAAGAAAAATAATAAAGAATGTGAGACCTGTTTCATTTCATGAATCAATGATTTTCTTCTGTAATATGGTTCCTTGGGATCTTCCAATTTGACGATGATCTACTGTTTAACGTCCATTGGAATATAAAATAGATATCCAGGAGTAGAACATCTGCATTTGATACGAAAAAAGGTTGCGATTGCGCAGTGCTTCTCATCTGATTGCGGAAGTGATATGACGTAATAGAATTAAGTATTAGTTGCCTATATTTAATTATTCATGACGACCTGTTCAACCTGTCTTTGTTTTCATTGTAAAGCCTCGGTCACACCTTACCGAATAGCACGAACGGACGTCTTTACGGATGAAAATAAAAGTTGTCCGTTGACAAAATTGTTATCCGTTGGGAGTCCGTTGATTTACTGACCGAATAAAACGGACGTGTAACGGATGCATAACGGACACACACCGGATATGCAACGAACGAGAAACGGACACGTACCGGACAGAACGGATGTCGAACATACATCCAACGGATGAACAAGATATACGGAAAAATCAAAGGCGACAATAATAATACATGTAAATCGCATAAATATTCAAAATGTTTCTGTGTAACTGTTTTTGGTCTGTTCTTCAAAATTCCGCCAAAGGGCAGTGTCTGGCCTGAATAAGAACTGTTTGATTGTGAAGACGTGCCTATACTCTAAGATCGATTATGAATAATAAGAATTCATGAACCTTAAGAAATCTGACATACCAATAATTGGCATTTCTGATGCGAAATTTTCAATTGGCATTTATCCGTTTCAGATCCGCTCATCATCCGTTTTATCCGTTATACGTCCGGTAGAAGACAGTTTCTCATCCGTTCAACATCCGTTTTATCCGTTAAACGTCCGGTAGAAGTCCGTTGGTGAATTTATCTAACTTCCAGACCTCCAACGGATGTAAAACGGACACTTAACGGATACAAAACGGAAACGAAACGGACGAGTACCGTACAAAACGGACGCCTAACGGACGTTCAACGGACATTTTATCCGTTGGACGTCCGTTCAAAGTTTTAAACTGCTCAAAATTTTCCACCGGACAGAACGGACGTCGACGGATAAAACGTACGCTTAACGGACATGCAACGGATATGGACAGACGTCTAACGGATAAGAACGGACGTCTAACGAACATGAACGGATTGACAAAAAAAGTTATCCGTGAGGCGTCCGTTCGAGCTATCCGGTAAGGTGTGACCAAGGCTTAAACAACGACGCATTGGACGACTCAAACAACTTTTTTCTTTTGCAAATGTTGGAAAAAAAATATTTCACTTGTTAATATTTTTTGTTTAAAACCTATTATAAATCATTTTGTTTTATGCTTTTAGTTCATAAAAATTTGTTCACCATCGGATTGGTTTCACTGACAGATCACATTTTATTATAAAATTACTCCGCCAGATATGAGGTCTTTTCAAAGGGGTTACTTTTCTATTGTTTAAATCAAATTGATAACGATAACAAAATAAACAACAATTGATTTATTTTTAGATTGCAGTATGAAGACAATTAATAGTTGAGAGCCTCGCAATTCCCTGTTTCTAAGCCTCATCCTTGTATCCTTGATATGTCAAGGCATTTACACTATAATACTAATTACATGGTGTGTTAGTGAACACACCATGTATATGTATACAATATATAAATAACACATTTTGGAGTATATTTATTTCTCGTCTATTTCAGGGGCTTATCTGGCAGTGTCAAATGAACAGAGTAATTATATTATTGCTGGAACTATCAGTGGAGTATTGTTGATACTTGCAATCATAGTAATTTTCCTATTTTGTTATTGCATAGTGCGCAAAAAGAAAAATTAAAAATGGAAAAATGGACTACAAATCGTCAAGTGAAATGCATTCCTCCCAAAGACTATAATATCCTCCTTATAAACAATAGGAACTACAACAGTTTTTAGTGTTATTGTTGTTGGTTTTTTTTTTTTGTTTTTTTTTTGTTTTTTTTTTTGTTTTTTTAATGTTTTAATGATGTTTGCTACTCTGTTTCAAAATACCAAGCTTTATATAAGATTGTTTAAAGTATATGAATAAAGAAACTAACAGAGCAGAAAAAAATGAAGGGTCCGTGTGCCTGTTTTTTTTTAAGATAATTATAAGCTATTAAAATTTGACGGGATGTGATTATCTCTAGATTTTTCATACATTAACATTGGCATCTTTTTTTTTTAAAACAAAATATGAAAAATTAACAATGGTTTGATAAAATCTTCAATAATTGCTTTTCAAGCTATGCGTAATCAAAATATGAGAAAAATCGGAGTTTGTAGGCAAACTTTTTTAATGGCACTACATGAATAAAACCCGCCTAACATTCAAAAGCAAGAACAAGAGGAGCAAAGAGTAAAGTGGGTTAGAAAATATAAATTGGAGATAGTTATCCATCCACCGATATTTAAAGAAATAAGGAAAAAGGGTGAGACATAAAAGATCAGGATATGTGGAGGAGGATATTATCATACACATACTACTGAATTTATCTGCTTTTATAGCTTATCAAAAGATCATACGTTTATTGTTTATAATTATTATTATTATTGCAGATGTATCATAAAGCAAATAAAGGTTTACTACATTTGTCATAATTCAATCAATTTTACGGATATGACGTATTATAGACTTTGTACTTACATGAGTAACACGACGGGTGCCGAGTGTGGAGCAGAATCTATTTACTCTCCAGGGGTATCTATATAGATTACCCCATTCTTTACGGTTCGTGTTGCTCAGTTTTAGCATACTTTATTGTGTTTTATGTACTTATGTTTGCCTGTAACAGTTGTTTTTTTTTAGTCATGGCGTTGTCAGTTTATTTTTTACTTATTAGTTTGAACGACTCTCTGGTATCTTTTGCCTGTCTTTTAGAGTAATTTTTTAGCAGATTAATTATCAGATAGAGTTATATTTAAGTTTTTACTGCAATCTCTCAATTTATTATAAGTACTACAACAACTCAATTGATGCAGTCACTTTGACTATCTATATACTCTGATTTTCAGTGGCAGTCCAAATTTCCCCGACCTTCATCTTCTATTATACAGGTCATGACAGGACATTAGAATACTTTCCAATACTAGTACCAATTTCTAAAAACACAAAATGTAAACATGCTACAAGTATGGGCTACTACGAGTTTAGTATACCATAACTTAAGAATTTGGTTAACACGTATTTTATAAAGTATCTCGATATCTCATATTTAATAAGTTTGATCTGCTAACGAAATAAAGCGCAATCTTCAATTTGCATTCTCGGACAAAAAAATGTGATTTCCAGGTTTCTGAATTCGGCATTGGTTCTGAGTATTGTCATATGATAGTAGTTGAAAACGTCTTGACACCTGTTATGCACTGTACACGTCTAATGCATAGGTCCAGACTGAGTGCATTCATTTTACGTAAAACAAAAAAAAGTCACCACCGTCCAAAATAACACCTTTTGAGGTCCTAAAAACTTTGTTAGTCTTGTATGAATTTTAATTTAAATTCATTTATATGTTTTGAAGTTACGTATGACGTTCGTTTTCACTGTGCTAGTACACATTTTCGTTAATGGACAAGATGAAGTCCGCTATTGTAAATTGTCGCTGTGTTGAATACCCATTGTTGTCCTTCGGCTGTTTTCTGCTCCTTGGTCGGATTGCTGTCTATTTAACACATCCCCCATTTCCATTCTCTATTGTGTTATATATAGCTAAAAGAATATGTGTTATGCGTACCAATGAGTCAACTCTCAATCCAAGTAACATTTTATAAAAGAAAAATTATCATAATAGGTCAAAGTACGGTCTTCAACGCGGATCATTAGCTCACACCGAACAGTAAGCTACAGTGGAGATCACTTCTAACCTCTCATTAGAACTGTCAGAATATTCTGTCATAGGACTGTTCTAACCTGTCCTAGAACAGTTCTACCTAGAACAGTTCTACCCTAGAACTGTTCTAAGTAGAACTGTCAGAATCAGTTCTAGGTAGAACTGACTAAATCAGTTCTAGGTAGAACTGTCAGGATCAGTTCTAGGGTAGAACTGTCAGGATCAGTTCTAGGTAGAACTGTCTAAATCACTTCTAACCGTAGAACTGTCAGCAGAACTGACTTAATCAGTCAGGACTGTAGAACAGTTCTAAATGACGTCACTGCAGTAAGGGCACTTTAGAATTTAGAAGAAATAAATCACTTCCAATTACTTTGCTATATATTAAATAGCAGATTTTCTATATTTTTTACTGATCAAACGACTTGTATTACGTTACATGTACAAATATCGAAGTGAATAGAAGGTTATCCAACTCATCGGAGATATTTTTATAAGATTGCATACGGAAACATCATTGTTTACGTTTCTTCGTTCCCCGTTTTTAACAGTCTCCTAAATAAAACTCTACATTTAATCAAGGAATTGTATATTTAAAAGGAATGGAAACGCGGCCGACTTCAAAGAAAATATTATGATGCATCTCTTGCTTTGACCGGGTGTTAATTACACCCCATCGCTCTAACTGGCTCATTACTTATCTGGTAGAAGTTATCGAACGTGGTCATTTAATCTGACACTAGTTATCTAACTTGACAATGATATTTTTTTCTTCTTAGGCATGTTTCTGTAATAAAAAATAATGACTAAAACATCATTCTAAGGGGCATTCTGTTTCAATTTGCTTGGCGTAAAATTAATCATATTATTGTTATTTTTGAAGATAATTCGAAATACACATTCTATAATTGTAGAGTAACGGTACTTACATTGTGTAGTACGAACGTGGTAAAGTAGCTAGTAAGTGATAAATCATGAAACGAAAAATAAATTAATCCAAGAAAAAAAAATATAACAATACAACCAAATGCAAAGTTAGTAATAAAAAACTTATTATTCAATTTTTTTTTTATCGTATTATTTCATGAAGGTATGTCATAATCAGATGATATCGGACATTTTACGAGTGTTTAAAAGTTTTCATGCAAAATAAAGAACATTTTAAAAATGTAACTAAATGACTGTTAAAGAAAGAAGTTAATAAATTATTATGAAGGAAGGAAAATTTTAACAACTGCAGTATATTATCTAGATAAAAGAACTCAGATTACAGGTGTTATAATAAACAACGGCATGCAGGATGTTCCAATTTGCAGGTATAATATATCATGTATCAATGATAAGCTAATTTGTCTCTGGTCTTACATACTTTTAAGATGTTAAAAATTAATAATGTCGAGCTCACCTGTTAATTAATGCTAAATTATGCAGAGATGCAATAAATTTTCTAATTAGAAACAGTTCAAACTTTCCCACATTCGCATTTTATTTATTTAAACACCAAAGGAATACTTTTGCGGCCTATAGACTACTGCTCTGGGAGAAAAAGGAAGGAACAGTTTTGCTGTTTCGTATGGTAATTTGCGGCAACGCTTTATAATGGCAAACTGCATTCTAAACAACGATTTAGTATCTAAAGCAGCATTTGACAAAAAAACTTGAAATGCATAACATCGTACATGGTATATTAAGGCACAATAAATCCCAATCGTGTGTCTTTTATATATATCTTGTCTGTTATTTCAAACAAAATGGCGTCAATGTGAAATATAAACATGGGATTTTGAAAAATCATAGCTAATTCGTTTTTATCACCATTTTCATAAAACCAACACTATGCGATAGAAAAAAGACTAAGCTTTTAAATTATATGTCAATGTCACATCTATTTCAAGTAGTTATTTAACTTATACCAAAATACAAAGTGTCGATGTATTTGTTGACGCACAACTTCAAATTTTCAACATGTTTCGAAATAAAATCATATATATTGTACCAATTACATTTAGCATTCGTAATTTAGATCAAACTGTAGAAAAATATTCCTTCTTTAAAATGATATCTCATTTTCTCACTTTTTTCTTTCTACTTTCCAATATAATAAAGAAAGCGTAGTGCACTCCCAGATTGATAGACATATTTTGACAGAATATTGAAACTCAAAACTGAAATTTCGAAAAATCGTAGAAAATTCTTAAAAGTTACAAGAAACTTCAAAAAGAGCCTAAGCGATAGAATAAGGTTTCAGCTTCATAATGATATCAACTGTTTTCTTTTGCACTTCGCAGTTTTCAAGTTTTTAGAAAAAAATCAAAACACAGTATTTCTTGTTTAGTAATCCGGATGAAACTCCCTCAATTTTCAAGACCGAGGTCTATTCTAATGAGAATTTACTCAATACAATATTACAAACGTATGTTTGATGAGGCATTAAAATGATACCTAAGGCCTTACTTTTTGCTAGGAATAAAAGTTTATTCTTGATTTCGGGTTTCTCTCTCATTTATATCGTCTCAAGCAAGATGACCCCGTGAATTAAAAGACCGATTTATATGACAGGAAATGGAACTCCGTCATGATTTTTTATATTATTCATCATACTTCCGCCTGAGCCAGACATGGTTTATAACTCTGCGGGTGCGCTGTTGGAATCCCGATTGATCTCGAGCCGCGTTTCCATTCCTTTTAAATATACAATTCCTTGATTTAATTCATGGAATTTTAATCGTAATTTACCTTGTTTGCCTTGGATTTACATTCATTTATAATTCTGTTTTGACAAATGTTCAAACGAAAATTGTACAGTGGATGAATTATGGGATATTAATGAAAAAAGTGTTGTGTAACGTTAAAAAACTATATATACATTTGCACCATCTCGTCTTAGCCAAACTTATCCATAACGATTTATTATATAAATAAATGATATCTGGGAGTCTGGAACTCAGAAATATATACTGGATCTGAACATGAATGAAACATTTGCCCCTGGACGTTCGGCTACAAACAAAATCATGCATTTTTCTTTGCCTTCTTCAAATTATATTAACAGTATACTATATTCCAAGAAGAGAACTTCCCATACATGTACTTTTTATTTTATTTTTAAAATAAAGTATATGAATCAGTCATGTGAGTGTTGGATGATGCCATTAAATAGTTTTGTTTAAAAAAAAAACCCATCACAAACTACTGACTAAAACATGTTATAAAGTCACTTTAGCATGTTTAATGACGGTTCATTATTATGGATATACAGAGAGGAAATAACGGCGCGCTAAATTCTTAGATATGGTATAAATACACCTTGTCGCAATGTGTCTGCCATTACTGGATATCACACAGGTTCCCGTAAAATTTTGACGTCATAAAACAAAATATCTGACGCCACAATGGAAAAGTCATTGTTGTATGCTTCAAAAGTTAAAGAGGCCGGGTCAGCCAGGATTAGCAATAAGGTGTATTGTGTTTCAAAGTTGGTGTCATTTTTATCATACGATCCGTCCTCACATAGAAATAACATTGGTTTACCATGTTTACAATGAGGCCATATACATGATAAAGTGTAAATAAGTTCAGTTTTGGTTGATGCGGTCAAATAATTTTGTTAAAACAACTCTCACTCAGTCTGATATATCGAAACCACTGAAATTTGTTTACAATTCAATATTTTGAATAAAAAGAGGACTTGCTGATATTCTAAATTGATGTGGAATTTTTTTTGTAGCCAATGTGTTCCAATATTCATTGATATTGCTGTCATTTGAATTATATGGTTGATGCTGTCACATATATATATGGTCAGTTATGGTTGATGCTGTCAAATAATGTCAGTTTTGGTTGATGCTGTCAAATATGGTCAGTTTTGGTTGATACTGTCAAATATGGTCAGTTTTGGTTGATGCGGTCAAATATGGTCAGTTTTGGTTGATGCTGTCAAATATGGTCAGTTTTGGTTGATGCGACAAATAATTTTGTTATATTCATGAGTCAGTCTGAGATATTAAAACTACTGAAATTAGTTTACGATTCAAAATTTTAATGAAAAAGAGGACATGCTGGCACTATAAACTGATGTGAGCATAATTTTATTTTCCAATATTGCTTTCATTTTTATTAAACAATCCATCCTGATATAAAAATATACATGATTTACTTTGCGGCTATTAAGATTCACATCATGTTCATAATAAAGTGCAAATATGGTCAGTTTTGGTTGATGCGGACAAATTATTTTGTTATACCAGTCAGTCTGAGGTATAAAAACTACTGATATTTGTTTATAATGCAATATTTTGAATAAAAAGAGGACATACTGGCATTCTAAATTGATGCAAATGAAATTAGGTAGCATTGTGTTCCCATATTTCTATCATTTGTATTTTCATGATTTTACAATCCATCCTTACATAAAAATATTACAGATTTACTATGCGACTATAAGAGTTACATAAAAAAGAGCAAATATGGTCAGTTTTGGTTGATGCGGTCAAATATGGTCAGTTTTGGTTGATGCGGTCAAATATGATCAGTTTTGATTGATGCAGACAAATAATTTTATCACATGATTACATGTTACTGTCATTCTGAGGTATGAAAACTACTGACATGACTGATATTTGTTTCTGATGCGATATTTTGAATAAAAATAGGAAATGCTGGCACTCTCAATTCCAATATTGTAGTTATTTATATACTACAGTCCCTCTTGACCTAAAATTATAACTGAATTACCGTGCAGCTATTTAGATTTACATAAAAAAAAGCAAATATGGTAAGATTCGGTTGATGCGGTCAAAAGATTTTATTATAGGACTCAGTCTGAAGTACTGATATTTGTTTATGATTCAATATTTTGAATAAAAAGAGGACATGCTCATTGGCTGATCAAGGGGGGGGGGGGGGGGGTCAGGAGTTGGAACCCCCTTTTTTTTGACGATCAATGCTTTTGAATTTGAACATATAGTTGGAAACCCCCCCCCCCTTTTTTTTAAATGTCTGGATCTGCCCCTGCATGCTGGCACTATAAATTGATGCGAACAAAATTGTTTTCCAATATTGCTGTAACTTGTATAGTACAGTCCCTCTTGACCTAAAATTAAGTACTGTGCAGCTATATAGATTTGCAGAAAGACTGAAGAGCAAATAAAGTCAGTTTAGATTGATGTGGTCAAAGGATTTTTGTTAAACAGGTCCGTCCGAGGTATGAAAACTACTCGTAAACAGATATTACATTTGGTTAATGAGGATAATTTTGTTATGTGATAACGAGCCATCCTGACTCCCAGAACAAAAAATGTAAAACAATTCAAATAATAACCCCCCCCCCCCCCCCCCCCCCCATAATACTAATTAACGGCCTAATTTATGTACAAAAAATGAAAGAAAAACAAATATTTTATACTACACATCAGCAAAAGAAAATCGCTGAATTACGGGCTCCTGACTTGGAACAGGCACTGACATACATGCAGAATATGGCGGTCTTAAACATGTTCTCTTGCCGATTATAAATCTGAAATAAAACCGGCAAAATAGCAAAACTTTATATAATATTAATCGCTATTTTGCCGAAGCCTTTATATTAAGACAAATATTTCTTAAAACTTATAAATCAATTCTAGCCGTAGAATTTATAAATCAATTTTAGCCGTAGAATTTATAAATTAATTCTGGCTGTAGAATTTATAAATCAATTCTAGCCGTAGAATTTGAAATCAATTCTAACCGTAGAACTGTTCTAGAAGTAGAACTGACCAAATATTTGGTCAGTTCTAGCTAGAACTGTCTAAAACTGTTCTAGGGTAGAACTGTCAAGATCAGTTCTAGCTAGAACTGTCCAAATCAGTTCTAGGTAGAACTGACCAAATCAGTTCTAGCTAGAACAGTTCTAACCTAGAACTGACTAAAAGGTGTCAGGCTGACAGTTCTACATACTGTTCTAGAACAGTTCTCCTGACAGATTCTGACAGAATTTATGAGAGGTTAGAACTGATCTCCACTGTATCAAGGCCCCAAAAATTACTAGGTTAAATCATTCAAACTAGAAAACCAACGGTCTAATCTTTATAGAAAACGAGAGCAGAGCAACACTTATGAACCACATCAACAAACGAAAATTACTGAACATCCACGGAAACAGAACATGCCCTGATACATATGAGATAAATACAATAATTCAAATCTGAAAGGGATATTGCCATAAATATATATGAAATATTTGCCACTGGACGGTAGGCAATCAACAGTCTTGTCTCGCCAATGATTTTAGTAATATAAAACAATACCATGTTTACTTTCTTGAAACACGCGAGGGTAGGGGAAGGGTTTACAGTAAAAGAATGATGGGCCGGAATTTGTTTTTAAAAATGAGAAAAATTGAAGAATAGAGATTAACAGGGTGTTTAAATACAGAGAATGAAGAAAAGAGAACCGGATAAATAAAGAAAGAGAAAAATTGACAAAACATAAACGAACAGAATGTGTCCATAGTAACGGATGCCCATCTGCACTATCATTTTCTATGTTTAATGGACCGTGAAAATGGGGGTAAATCTCTAATTAGAAAGATCATATCATAGGGAACATGTGTACTAAGTTTCAAGTTGATTGGACTTCAACTTCATCAAAAAGTACCTCAATCAAAAACTTTAACCTGAGGTGGGACGAACGGACAAACGGACGCACAGACCAAAAAATAGAATGCCTATAAATGGGGCATAAAAAATGAAGATCCTTTAGACCCTCATACGACGCATGTACCTCTGGTGAATAATTATACGAGTTTATATTATATCGAATAAAATAGACTCTACTAAATTCTTTTCACAACATGGTTTGCTCCTCGAACTTTGATCTACAAGTGATGTAATTCTTATTTACATACATTAATATATCCAGTATATCATATTATGAAATACGATTTAAAATTTGGCTTAACAACATGATAAAGAATATTTAAAAACTGAAATCTGATTCCTTTGAAATTTCAATAAACATGTTGATTGATACGTATGTATGTTTAATCTTCAAGTTATCTTTTTAATATTAAAATGCTAGCAACTGTTCAAAAAGTATTGCGGCACTTATTACACGAATTTGTTGTGAATGCATCAAAATACCAGCGCAGTAGGAGTTATTGAAATAAATAGATAAAACGCAGCGGTCTTTAATAATTGTTATGTGTTCAAATTCAACATGCAACACAAAAATATGAATAGGAATCAATTTAATAAAACCACACGCCTGAATTAGGCAAGGTTCGTGAAACATACAAAATGATATATTGTATCGAAGATATATTTTGTGAAATCATCCGTGACAAGAACGTACTTTGAGTTTATAATATGTATATACTTTAAACATGTAGGATGGACATATTTCGGACTTTCAAATGTGTGGTGCTTTTAACATGGATGATATTAAAAAAATCAGGTTTGTGTTTAAATTATTAGTAGCTAAAAATATAATAATATTATATTAAAAAAATGAATTAATGGCCATTTGTTTCATGTATCATTATGTATATATCATTTTTTTACAGGTTTTTTTTAAAGTCTTCTAAATTTTACGTTATCACATCTTCGTAAGTTTACTTTCAAGTTGCACTAACATTCGCCGGTTTCTGAACATAAATCAGGCCGTTGTTTTTCTCTTTTAGATAGGTTCATAGTTTTGTTGTGTCGATGTCTTTCCTAGCTTAGTACTTTAGAATATCATTTTTTTTAAAGTTATCACATCGTGTTAATATTATGTATTGTATAATAGAGAAGCGCAAGATACAATTTGTACCGAAGGGATAGCCATATCCATAAGTAATTAAAACGAATTCACAATGCCAAGAAAAAGCGAACACAAAGCTATCAAAAATGTACGAAGATAAACAACAGTATACAAAACACAACATAGCAAACCGAATAATGAGCAACATTTTGACTCTTCGCAAGTTGGTCTTATTTGAGTATTTTCTTATTTCAACGAAAAACGCTCAAAACCTTAACATCATGTTACGGGTTTATGTATTTTTGTCTTTTTTGTTTGTACCAGGAAAACAATATTTAAATTTTAAACATATTATTTAATCTTTGTCCAAATCATAGATTTTTTTTTCAAATTTGTATTAACGAAAACACGAAACAATTAAAATTTTATCAAAACTCTATCTCAAAGCAAAACATTTGATTTCGTCACTTCAGACCGTCCCGAATAATTATATTTTTGTATAAGAAATGATAAAATTTGTATGACATGTTATGAGGTCGACTATCCACCAAAGAAAAAAATACAATGTAATATATGGCTTTACTATAAAAATTAGAGAATATTGAAAAAACATTAATTTATTACGCGTCCCGTACGTGGCAAATACTACGTACTTTTTAAGGCGAATAAAGTTTTTGGTTCATATTGTTAAAGATAACTTTATTGTATTAAGTATATCAACACATTGTATCGGATGTTTACCATATTACACGTAGTGAGACATAATACCCTACACTGCGAACTAATATTTATAATGTTGACCGCTTCAGTGGTCTCGCGGAAGCCGATTCGCCTCAAGTGCTTCTTAGATAAGCATACGGCATTACAATCTCCGGCGCAGAGTTCATATCCGTTCCATACATGCTTTGCAATACTGCACTTAATATGACCTCTGCCATACATTGTCCGACCCCATGAGGAAATTTCCTCCGACAAGCATTCGGTATTTTCTGCAAAGTCCCTTGCGTGATACACAACCTAGCGAGGACTGTCGAAATTTTTTATGCGGAAGGTTAGGAGTAATCAGGTAAAGTGGCGATGGCGGAAATTATGAGAATCATCTCATCGCTTCATCTCCTTCAAATAGGATTTTCGCCAAATTGAAGATTTAAAATTACTTTGACGAAACGTGCATCTGACGCAAACACAAAATTTCAATCCTGGTAACTATGAGGAGTATATTTGAAGCGAAAAAAGAAGAAATTCTATGAATTTTGCCGACAGACTACATGTACAGCAATCTTGAGTCTTTCAAGTTTTTTATCACTCGGTTACCACTTTTGATCCTGGTCCTTGATGGTAGTTGTCCACTTAGCAGCTCTGTGTAATCCACAGGGGGTTGTTACAATTTGCCGGGTTCATATATACATAAGAAACCCCCAAAAATCACACTTCATTTTCGTGACATGTCATAGAGTGATAGACATAGAAGCATAGGCGGATCCAGGGGGCTTGCCCTCCCTTTTCTTGAGAAAAAATTGGTTGGTTATATAGGGAATCGCTGAAGCATGACAGGAGTGGTCAGTCAGATACCCCCCCCCCCCCCCCCCCCCCCCTTTTCCCCCTTTATGAAAAGTTCTGGATCGTATCCGCCACTGAGGAGACAAATTATCCAGTGGGAACAAAGTACATGTAAGTGAAAGTCTTATTGAAACAATGATTTGAAACAAAGTCGTAAAGGAGGTTCCACCCTTGTAATTTTTTTCGGTTTTTAAATTGTATAGATTAAAAGTAAACCCAACATGCCCAGCAAATTGTAACAAAACCCCTCCCTGTGTTCCAAAGTTTTTGCAAAAAGAACAAATTTAGAAATTAAGAAGATCTAAGGTTGGGAAATCTGGAATAAAGTGCTAGATATTACTACAAGGCCACACTTAAAAATATTTTGGTTTGCCCAAACCCTACATTCAAAGGTCGAGACAGTGGGTAGGTAGGTAGGCATTTCCTTTTTTTTTCCAACAAAAAGAAATTGAAGTATCAGATGTTTATTAGTCTTCCTGCCTATTTGATTAAAAAAACATTTTTCTTCAAATCAGGACAATAAAAGATTTTGATTGGGCAGCTATTTTCTGGTTAGGTAGGATTAGGGCAAGCAAACACATTCTTTTGTATGGCCCAATGTATCCATACCATTAGGAATCCATTAAACTTCCATTAAAAAAAGATAAATGGCAAATATTAACAAACCTCTGTGATACATGTACATGTATAACAGCATAACCCTTTGTCATAGGGACAGCCTCTCATAGCTTGGTGGGGTTGTTCCTATCTTAATAAAAGTTCCTGCTACCAAATGAGAAAATATATTGCTTTGCTTTTATGAAGCCTATGCTTGTGCAAGCATTCTACAGTACATAGACACCTATATGAAATAATTCTTTCAAATTCTGAATCTTGCAGTATAACACATGACCAAATAATGACAATGTTTTTATTACTCTACTTTTATTCTTGCATTTTGACTCCTTCTCTCTAGTATCATATAATCTTGACTTTTACTGCACATTAACCAATATCTATTATTAATATACATGATTGGGGACTGGGTTTTAAGCTAACAGATACCTTGGTAGCTGTTACACCCAAATTATGTCCTGATACTCTTGGCATTATCAAGAATTGATATTGGAGTTGTGTGCATTAAACCAGTGATGAATGTATGTACTGTTAATCAATTGCTATTATTTCAAGTTGAAAAAGATTCTGGACCCAATTATCACTGCTAAAAAAATATTGTCTCACTGGCAACAAACACATCTCATATTTTTTATTCAGTAAGCCAACAAAACCTGGAAGCTACATTTAGCTTGAATTTTTCATCTTGTAATACATGCCATATTGAATTTAGAATAAATTGAAAAACCATTGTGAGCACATTCACATACCCCACGTCCCCACATTGTCACTGGAAAAACAAAATCTCACCAGATTCATAAGTTCAGTCATAACTTTACATAAGTCAACTGATAAAAATCTTCCTCTTTAAGCATGTTAAGTACTAGAAAAAAAATTGAATCATAATTTCCTGTCGATATGCATATCTACCTAGTATGTCCTTGTTGTCTACAAAGCTTAATAAGATTCTCTTGTGAGTTTTCATAGAATTTGCAATGAAAAACTGTTGCAGAAGTATATTGAGGCCAATAAGTTCAAAGAGGATAACTTCTAGAAAAACAATTGAATCACAATTTCCTG
The DNA here is from genome assembly GCA_019925275.1 of Mytilus edulis. Lineage (NCBI taxonomy): Eukaryota > Metazoa > Mollusca > Bivalvia > Mytilida > Mytilidae > Mytilus > Mytilus edulis. Next base: position 87,662,954 of record CM034361.1, read on the forward strand.
TTGATATGCACATCTATAAAATTTCATGAAGTTCTGTTGTGTGTTTTCAGAGGATTTGTGATGACAAGTTGTTGAAGACCAGGACTGACAGACAGACAGACAAATGCATGGGTCAAAAATATTATCCCCTCTGCAAGTTCATTGTGTGGGGTCATGAAATAATTGTCATTGTAAGAGTTAATATTACTGAACTTTCTTATGCATCAATACAACCATTTAATCAGGCACAGACATGATGTCCATGTATCCAGTTTAAGATGCATTTAACCCATTGTATTTTTTTTTGCAAGACAACTGTTACATGTGTATGAACGTTTTCTTTTTGTTGATGGCAGATCTTTATTTGTAACTGAAGTCTTTTATTTAGAATTTTGTGTTTTGGAATGCTGTCCAATGGACTAATACCCATTATTTCCTTGAATTCATATGCTTAAATCTAGGGGAAAAGTTAAATCTGAACATTACTGAAGTTATGAGTAGTATAAAGCAAAAGGCTTTTTTGAAGTTTTAAAAATGTAAACAATGTGAAGGACATTTATATTTCCATACTACTTGGCTGAAACTGATAAAATGTATTCTTTATTTCTATTTTAATTGTTAACAACAATATGTTCATGATAGATTTAAGAAGACATACAACATTTTCAAAACAACAATTAATAAAATTCATTGCAATTAATACATGTATTAGATGCACACAAATTTTCATGTGCAATTAGAATCACTCCAATTCACTTATTGAAACATGAATCATTTTTTTTTTATGAGTTCTTAAGTCTTGTTTGTAAGTTCTTTTAAAGTGAGAGTCTATTCCATTTGTGTGTATAATCTATACAGGCTTGTAATGCTTCTCATGTTTCTAGATAAACCTCCTATGATCAGGTTATAATAACATAATTGTGATCTGAAAATATAATAAAAAAAATTCATATTGAGTGTATTGTTACAAAGTATTGATCGGAACGGATATGTGATCTCTGCGCCGGAGATTGACGGCATTAAGGAATAATAGCAAAGACTGATCGGGAAAAGTGTCCAGGTTAAATAACATTTCTTCCTGCGGACTGTCACATATTGAACTAGATAAAAGAAGATGTGATATAAGTGCCAATGAGACAGATCTCCATCCAAGTCACAATTTGTAAAATGTTAACCATTACAGCCTTCAACACAGAGTCTTGGCTCACTCCAAATAGGATTTGGATGAAACAATAATGACTAACTTTTACATAATAAACGATTATTCTTGTGGTGATTGGTGAGTAATTTGGCCGCTAACTCACACATTTGTTTGACTTATATTCAGTTGTGAGATAATCGACGCAACGTCAATTATCTATAAAATCAGAAAAAAAACCAGTTTTGAACATATAATTGTGTAACTCAATTAAAAAAAAATATGTTTTACAGATCAGCGCGTTTATTTGTTATTTTTGTCCATGTCAACAACAGTAAGGCTAATATATTTTCAATTGACAAATGTTGTATCTACATGTAACCCATGTCTACTACTATGTCACTTGATTTGGTTTTGCGGGAAATGTCTCATTAAAGAGTTCCCTTCCATTCTCCTGGTAAGCCTTTACGCTTTCAATATTGTTCGTGTATTGTATTTTTTTCGAAGCATCACGTAATTACGGATTAATAATCAAACAATTTATCAGACACGTATTTTTAATCCAAAGTCCATGGTTGTATGTCTTTTCTGGAGTAAGCAAGCTAAAATACAACGATAACGAACAGTTTTAAGGAGGTAGTCCTAGGTTAAGGGAAATAACTCTTAAAATCATCAGTACGTTTGTGTCAACCATTTTCATAAATATATTCTAAGCTTCTAGGTTACATAGATTATTTCCAATCTGTTTCAGGTAAATGCTTAAAAAACATTGATGAAACTTGACTTTAACAAACACATAACTGATTTAAAGAGTTGTCTCCCTGAACAAAGGTACCACCGTAAGTGCAGATTCAGGCAGAACAGAAAGACAAACACATGTATGTTCTTAAAGTAACTTTAGAACCTATTTGAGTCAAAAAATGTTCTCTCGTTCCTACTTCTTAAAGATGCTCCCTCCAAGAGGCGGATTTAGGGGAGGGGCCCACCACAACTTTTGTGTGACAAAGGAGTAGGTCCGGTTAGGACCGATTTGGCCTCAAATTTCAGGTTCATCTGACGAAAAATGTTGACCACTTTTTAAACACTTAGGTATCTATTTCATTTGATTCAATTAGTTTATGCGACATATTTTAACTGATTTAGTCATTAAAAACGATCCGAATCAAGTTTAAATATGAAAATCTACCAAATATGCCGAAAAATGTCACTTTTCAAATGAATTTTGTCAAAAATGAAAGTGGCCGCATCCGTGTTCATCCTCAACCTTTATATATGTTATGTGTTATCATCAAACACAACTAGCATTTCAATATTTAGGATGAACACGAATGCGGCCACTTTCGTTTTACAAGGAAACCGTCTAAAATTTAACTGAAATGCTAGAATTATGAAGATTTCAGTAATTTAGCATGACTAAATGGTGCTACTTTCCGATATACATGATATATGTACATTGTATTGTCAAAAACAGCCCATATTTATGTAGCAGAAGCAATCTTCTGTCCAATAAATTACTAAAAGTTTACACTTTATCAATTTTGTAAAACTGCTATATTTTGGGGCCAAAAACGGGTCTTACTGGACCTACTCCTTTGGTTGAATACATAGGTGATCACTGAAGCATGACTGGAGCAGCAGTCAGTGAGTCCCCACTGACCTCCCCCCTTTTTGACTCAACATCAAATCCAGCAAGTATCTGCGCCTGTATAAATATCTGTAATTTTGCTATCTGTGACTTTTTCAGGTAGCACGTGCACTTTACCAGCAGAACTGTACAATGGCGGAAACACATGGACTGATATTGCTTTACAAAAGACTATCACATTTACAACAAATAAAATGACAGGATTTAAAATAGAACTGGCGGGTGAAATAAAGGACGCCTTTACTTGTATTTCAAACACAGGAAATGTATATGTATTTAAGTATGTGAGAAATAAAACTGTTTGTTGAACATTTTAGATAAATCTAAGCATGTTGAAAGAAGTTGTATAAAATAAAACTAGTATAAGAATAGCAAATTTGATATTTTGCAATATTGAAAATTGTATCACAAATTCACAAATGACAACATTGCTTAACGAATAAACATTTTACGTAAAAAGAAAATAATCATGTAGATAACAGCCAATGTTTTAAAGAAATATAATGGAGGCTACAATCGAGTCCAAATAGTCCAGCAGCAGCAGTATTGACCAAATGCCAAAAAATGTTGAATACTACTTTTAATTTAAAAAAAAAATGTTATGCTTCAGAAACTCTTTTTATAGATTTTTTTATGGAAATATAAAGGCGAATAAAGGAAGTATGTTATTGCATAAATGCATACATTGGTATAATGTTATTTAAAAAAATACGTAACAAATTTAACATTGTATACATAAAAAAAAAGATGTGCAAATAAGACAACTCTAGACAAGAGACCAAACGTCACTGAAATGATCAACTATAGGCCAACATACGGCCTTCAACAAAGAGCAAAGCCCATACCGCATAATCAACTATAAAAGACTCCCAAATGACAATGCAAAACCATTCAAACGAGAAAACTTACGGCCTAATTTATGTACAATAAAACAAATATGTAACACATAAAAAACGACAGCCACTGAATTACAGGGTCCTGAATTAGGACAGGCACATACATATAGAATGTGGCGGGGTTAAACATGTTTAGGAGGTCCCAATTCTCTCCTAACCTGGGACAGTGGTGTAACAGTACAACAAAAGAACGAACTATAAAAATCAGTTGAAAAAGGCTTAAGTCATCAGATGGATACAAATACTACACAGAGTGTACGAGCACGTTTATCAATCGCTTCTAACAGTTTAAGACATAATACAGATCGCATGCTTGCATCTACCTATTAAAGGCTGAACATTTGGCATTGGGTTTTTTTTTTTGTTTTTTTTTTATCCGTGTCTGTTAGAAAAATTAACTTCTGATTTGATTTGACTAAATACCCATATCCCAAAAACGTCGGGGAATATACGCTACATTATAGCCAAATCCATCCAAGGTCAACAGCCTGACTGACTTTGAACCTTAGTTATCTATGTTATCAGCTGATAAAGATGCAAACAATTTGCTATGACGTAATAATAATCATGGCAGCAAAGCGCATAATTAGCCAAACGCAAAAGCTATACACACATGTCAAGGAAGTGCGTAATTAGCAATAAAATATATATGCACAATTGAAAACAAAAATGATAACTAGGGGTTATTTAGGCACGCGTATATGTACTCGAAACATATACATTATTATTTGTAAAAAGAACATTTTTTAGCACACAATTATCCGCGAATTTACTAAAATTACGGAAATGCATGCATTTTGAAATCGGCCATCAAAGGTTTTGATCTGAAACGGAAACTAGAATTGAGTCATAAAACAAGTGTCTCGAAAAGCACATATTTAAACGTAAATGCACGTGTACCCGAAAAAGCGCATACTTATTCATGAAGACGTTTACAAGTACAGGAATTCGTCAGAAATAGGAACGTCCATTCATTCGTTACTGATATTGAAAGAAGAAAATTTTTATTTTTTTCTTTAAGTTGATTTAATATTTCATTGTCTTCAAAATAAGATGATATTGTACATATTTAATATATATACGTATATTATTTACTTGTTTTTTTTTAGATGTGATAGCACGTTTACAGATGTTAATCTCAAGAATCAGCTTTCATATCTTTGCATGAAGATAGTTAAAGTGTCCGTTAATTTGTTTTATTATCATCTCTTATCAGGTAAGAATTTTCTTGGGACAACTGGTGAATACATCTTCCGTGCAAATTAACTGTACATGTGTACATAGTTTTATGTTTTATAGTATTCTAATAAAAAGCAAAATCACAAAAATACTGAACTTAGAGGAAAATCAATTCGGAAAGTCCGTAATCACATGGCAAAATCAAATAACAAAACGTATCAAAAACGAATGGACAAGAACTGTCATATAATTATTATTCACGACTTGGTACAGGCATTTTCAAATGTAGAAAATGGTGGATTAAACCTGGTTTAATAGCGCTAACCCTCTCTTTTTCATGACAGTCTCATCAAATTCCGTTATATTTACATTGATGCGTTAACTAAACAGACACAATAAATAAAATAGTCAAAATATGAGTACATCAGTCATCATCGTCTAACAATTTCAAAAGGAACAATTTAACAGAACACAAAAATATCTATCTACAAACACATTCATTGATTTGTGTGTCTGACGTCAGAAAATTTTATACGTCACATAAATTTGTCGTTAAATGTCGTTAAATGTGCATACAAACATTTTTAAAATTTACATAGGCAATGTTAGCATATAGGGTTAAAAAATCAAAAGTATGTAAGAATAAATTTCAGAAATAGACCGCTAATGACTTTAAATGACTTTAACGCCGCCAGTACAAGTTGCTGGTCTCAAGTCTTCATTCTGTCCTGCAATTATTTATTTTTTCAGAACCAGATGGAACCGGACAAACAAATCCATCCAATTTTCGTATATATTTTCCTGTTACCGGTCCCGACCCAGCAAGTACGCCTACGTGTGACTATTGTTCATTTACAACACCACATTCCGACAGTGACTTTCGCATGTTACAAAGACAAGGTAATCAATTGTCTATTTTAAGCAACCGGCTTTGTTTTCAATTTTAGAATTATTTAGTCAAGGGAGATAATTCTTACATGGAGATAAAAACGGTTCCCTGTCAATGCAAACCTTATATAGGGAAAAGGTTTTGGTGAAAGTGCACGTACTAAGCTGTTTATATATATATATATATTATATTTACTACATGTATGTGTTACTA
>CM034361.1:87668992-87698398 GCA_019925275.1 Mytilus edulis
GATCGATTTTTTTACACACACAATCCCTTATTTCATTTTATTAGTTCTTGTTATGTAATGCAAATATTTATGCAGTGTTGAAAGTTATAATATTATAAACATGAAAATTAATTATGATAGAGAAAATAATTTCGTCGATCTTTAAGTGAAATACACCATTCAAGAGGTAAATAGACTGATTGTTTGTAAATACAGTAACATATGAAAATGATGGTTTTGTGATTCATGCTGTTTATTAATATAATTGATATATAATACTGTCACTAAACTACGATACCAACACAAATAAATATAAAGCTGATGTACTTAAGGCCAGTCCATTCAGCGATATTTCACATGTAGCAGCTAGCGGGATATATATAGTCTAAATAAAATCAAGTAAATTACGATTCTGTTGTGTAAATACGTATTTCGGGATGTAACGTGTAAAACTGGAGCATCTGAAAAGTAATTAGATAACAACAGTAGCATACAAAGGGTCAAAGCGGAAGGTTCTTAATTTACCAACGTCTCAGATTGTTTTTAAAAATAAATGTGCATGATAAACGTGCACGAAGGTTACAAGCAAAGCTTCAGCATGCTCGAGTTAGCATAAAACTAGCATTAAAGGATGTCTCGATTTGCCAAGTCTGTCAGTACACGTATTCTATTATTAGTTGACTGATTGTATAATGAACCTATAGTTTATTCAACTGTTTCTAGTCTGTTTGACAAATGATTTACTTGAGTGATAAAAGAACAGGCTGTTTCGGTGTTGAACACAATTTAGCAATGATTGTTTTTAACACTGTTGCAAAGAGGCAAATATTTGTCCTGTCTTCATTAAACCATTCATTTCTATCGGTGCAATATCTTATTAGGACAAGTTATTATAGCCTTTTTTAGCTTGTGAACTGTTTTTAATTTCGTCCCGTTATTGTGATTTTTTATCGCTAATTGCTCTTTCTCTTCAAGTCCAGTGACACATACCTCACGTATATTTAGCGGGAATGAAGTATAACAATTGATGAAAATAAACGGTTCTGAAAAATTGAATTCAGTTTAATTTTGAACAGCCAATTGCATAATAAGGTAATGCCGACACTTCTGTTCAGAAATATGTTATATATCTGCGGATCTCTCGACGAGTTCTTTCCAGGGCTGTGTTTTTGTACATATCACACAGACATAATCATATTTAAGGATGTACTTATGTGATCTAAGGTAAAATTAAATAAATCAAGAATTCAAAATTGATAGTTTAAGCTGGAAGAGTAGAAGGTTACGATTAAAATAATCTAAAAAATATTGATAGGTCATGGAGCTCCCTTTCGAGATGTTTGATCTATAACCTATGGCGGGAAAAGGCTGAATCGGACTTTCACCTTATATTTGCATTGTTATTATTTGGGTCTCAAATCAAAAGAAAGAAAATCAAGAATCTGCTTAAATTTTGTCCAATGACCTTTTATGAGCTATTAAGTGTTATGTTAAAGGTTAATAGGTGTTATGGGGCAAAATATTTTACCTTGTATCGTATGGAAAAATACTAAGGAGTCCAAACATTTGACACTTATTCCAAAACCTCACCTAAGTACATCCTTAATGTCTCATCTTTAATAAAACATCGAAAAATTATCTCATCAAAATGAGATACAGATGGGTGCACTCCTAACCTGTACAGCAAGTTAACTTGATAAGCAGTCATTTGGACTGGTCTAAGTTAACCTGTGACCGAATATAGGACTGCTCTGACCAGTCCTAGGACCAAAATCTAGTTAACTTGAAAAGCGGACTTGGTCCTAGGACGGTTTTTATGTCTGCCAAAAAGTTAACTTGGAAACAGGTCCGCTATTGATATAAGTTAACTTCGAACCAGTCCTGTCATAAAGTTAACATAAGTTAACTTCGGAACCAGTCCTGTCATAAAGTTAACATAAGTTAACTTGGAAACCGGTCCTGTCACAAAGTTAACTTCTGCTTGGAGAAATCCGATCAAAACCAGACCTGTTCCCAAGTTAACTTTTGACTGGTCTGCTCAACACTAAGTTAACTTGTAACCAGGACCGCTCTTCGTTGATTTAAAAAAAAAAATTAATATCTTTGTTTCGTAGTATAAACATCGAAAATAAAGTAATTTGAAAATTAATACTTCCGTTTTATGAACAGGATTAAATACAAATATTTGAAAATAAGTACGCACAGAACGTAACACAAATTTATCTGTGATCTGACAATATCTCTTATAAAAACGATCTCGGTTACAATGATAACAGGCACTGAATATATATATATATATATTCCGAGATCAAATTCAATCATATTATGTATATTTTTGAAAAGAAGTATATTTGATGTTAGGTGTATACGTCCTTGTTAGTTATACATCCTTGAACTATGCAGCCACAATCAGCAATAGTTTAATTCATTTAAATAATGACTACACATTTTTGTTCGCCTAAATTAAGGGTGCCAGCATGTCGTCTTTTTACTCAAAATACTGATACGTAACAAAATTTCAGTAGTTTTGATGCCTCCAGTTGACTTGTACAACAAAATTATTTAACCGCATCCACCAAAACTGACCATATATAAACTTTAATTTGTAAATCTATATACCCGCATAGTAAATCAGCCATATTGTTTATGTCAGGATTCAATGTATAATACAATCATGACAATGGACAGCAAAATTGCAATATAATAACAAAACATTTTGGTTCGCATAAATTTAAGATACCAGCATGTCCTCATTTTATTCAAAATATTGATACGTAACAAAATTTCAGTAGTTTTGATACCTCCCGCTGACTTGTACAACAAAATTATTTGACCGCATTACCAAAACTGACCATATGTGCACTTTAATTTGTAAATCTATATAACCGCATAGTAAATCAGCCTTATTTTTAATGTCAGGATTCAATGTATAATACAATCATGACAATGGACAGCAAAATTGCAATATAATAACAAAACATTTTGGTTCGCATAAATTTAAGATACCAGCATGTCCTCATTTTATTCAAAATATTGATACGTAACAAAATTTCAGTAGTTTTGATACCTCCCGCTGACTTGTACAACAAAATTATTTGACCGCATTACCAAAACTGACCATATGTGCACTTTAATTTGTAAATCTATATACCCGCATAGTAAATCAGCCATATTTTTTATGTCAGGATTCAATGTATAATACAATCATGACAATGGACAGCAAAATTGCAATATAATAACAAAAAATTTTGGTTCGCATAAATTTAGGATACCAGCATGTCCTCATTTTATTCAAAATATTGATACGTAACAAAATTTCAGTAGTTTTGATACCTCCAGCTGACTTGTACAACAAAATTATTTGACCACATAAACCAAAACTGACCATATGTGAACTTTAAATTGTAAATCTATATACCAGCATAGTAAATCAGCCTTATTTTTAATGTCAGGATTCAATGTATAATACAATCATGACAATGGACAGCAATATTGCAATATAATAACAACAAATTTTTGTTCACATAAAATTAGAATTCCAGCTTGTCCTCACTTTATTCAAAATATTGATACGTAACAAAATTTCAGTAGTTTTGATGCCTCCTGTTGACTTGTACAACAAAATTATTTGACCGCATCCACCAAAACTGACCATATATGCACTTTAATTTGTAAATTTATATACCCGCATAGTAAATCAGCCATATTTTTTATGTCAGGATTCAATGTATAATACAATCATGACAATGGACAGAAATATTGCAATATAATAACAACAAATTTTGGTTCGCATAAATTTAGGATACCAGCATGTCCTCATTTTATTCAAAATATTGATACGTAACAAAATTTCAGTAGTTTTGATACCTCCAGCTGACTTGTACAACAAAATTATTTGACCACATTACCAAAACTGACCATATGTGAACTTTAAATTGTAAATCTATATACCAGCATAGTAAATCAGCCTTATTTTTAATGTCAGGATTCAATGTGTAATACAATCATGACAATGGACAGCAATATTGCAATATAATAACAACAAATTTTTGTTCACATAAAATTAGAATTCCAGCATGTCCTCACTTTATTCAAAATATTGATACGTAACAAAATTTCAGTAGTTTTGATACCTCCAGCTGACTTGCACAACAAAATTATTTGACCACATCCACCAAAACTGACCATATGTGCACTTTAATTTGTAAATCTATATACCCACATAGGTAATCAGCCATATTTTTTTATGCCAGAATCAATTTATAATACAATCATGTCGCAATGGACAGCAATATTGCAATATAATAACATCAAATTTTTGTTCACATAAATTTAGGATACCAGCATGTCCTCATTTTATTCAAAATATTGATACGTAACAAAATTTCAGTAGTTTTGATACCTCCAGTTGACTTGTACAACAAAATTATTTGACCGCATCTACCAAAACTGACCATATGTGCACTTTAATTTGTAAATCTATATACCCACATAGTTAATCAGCCATATTTTTTTTATGCCAGAATCAATTTATACTACAATCATGACAATGGACAGCAATATTGCAATATAATAACATCAAATTTTTGTTCACATAAATTTAGGATACCAGCATGTCCTCATTTTATTCAAAATATTGATAAGTAACAAAATTTCAGTAGTTTTGATACCTCCAGTTGACTTGTACAACAAAATTATTTGACCGCATTACCAAAACTGACCATGTGTGAATTTTAAATTGTAAATCTATATACCAGCATAGTAAATCAGCCTTATTTTTAATGTCAGGATTCAATGTATAATACAATCATGACAATGGACAGCAATATTGCAATATAATAACAACAAATTTTTGTTCACATAAATTTAAAATGCCAGCATGTCCTCACTTTATTCAAAATATTGATATGTAACAAAATTTCAGTAGTTTTGATACCTCCTGCTGACTTGTACAACAAAATTATTTGACCGCATCCACCAAAACTGACCATATGTTCACTTTAATTTGAAAATCTATATACCCGCATAGGTAATCAGCCATATTTTTTTATGCCAGAATCAATTTATAATACAATCATGTCGCAATGGACAGCAATATTGCAATATAATAACATCAAATTTTTGTTCACATAAATTTAGGATACCAGCATGTCCTCATTTTATTCAAAATATTGATACGTAACAAAATTTCAGTAGTTTTGATACCTCCAGTTGACTTGTACAACAAAATTATTTGACCGCATCTACCAAAACTGACCATATGTGCACTTTAATTTGTAAATCTATATACCCACATAGTTAATCAGCCATATTTTTTTATGCCAGAATCAATTTATACTACAATCATGACAATGGACAGCAATATTGCAATATAATAACATCAAATTTTTGTTCACATAAATTTAGGATACCAGCATGTCCTCATTTTATTCAAAATATTGATAAGTAACAAAATTTCAGTAGTTTTGATACCTCCAGTTGACTTGTACAACAAAATTATTTGACCGCATTACCAAAACTGACCATGTGTGAATTTTAAATTGTAAATCTATATACCAGCATAGTAAATCAGCCTTATTTTTAATGTCAGGATTCAATGTATAATACAATCATGACAATGGACAGCAATATTGCAATATAATAACAACAAATTTTTGTTCACATAAATTTAAAATGCCAGCATGTCCTCACTTTATTCAAAATATTGATATGTAACAAAATTTCAGTAGTTTTGATACCTCCTGCTGACTTGTACAACAAAATTATTTGACCGCATCCACCAAAACTGACCATATGTTCACTTTAATTTGAAAATCTATATACCCGCATAGTAAATCAGCCATTTTTTTATGACAGGATTTAATGTATAATATAATCATGACAATGGACAGCAATATTGCAATATAATAACAACAAATTTTGGTTCGCATAAATTTAGGATACCAGCATGTCCTCATTTTATTCAAAATATTGATACGTAACAAAATTTCAGTAGTTTTGATACCTCCAGCTGATTTGTACAACAAAATTATTTGACCGCATTACCAAAACTGACCATATGTGAACTATAAATTGTAAATCTATATACCCGCATAGTAAATCAGCCTTATTTTTTATGTCAAGATTCAATGTATAATACAATCATGACAATGGACAGCAATATTGCAATATAATAACAACAAATTTTTGTTCGCATACATTTAGGATTCCAGCATGTCCTCATTTTATTCAAAATATTGATATGTAACAAAATTTCAATAGTTTTGATACCTCCAGCTGACTTGTACAACAAAATTATTAGACCGCATTACCAAAACTGACCATATGTGCACTTTAATTTGTAAATCTATATACACCATGACGTACCCGCATAGTATTAATCAGCCATATTTTTTATGTCAGGAATCAATGTATAATATAATCATGACAATGGACAGCAATATTGCAATTTAATAACAACAAATTTTTGTTCGCATAAATTTAGGATACCAGTGTGTCCTCCTTTTATTCAAAATATTGATACGTAACAAAATTTCAGTAGTTTTAATACCTCATGCTGACTTGGAAAACAAAACTAGTTGACCAAAACTGATCATATGTGCACTTTTATTTGCAAATCTATATACCCGCATACCATTGTACCGAGCGCCTTAATGTCTTCTCCTGGCGCTCCTGTTCACATTTTAGTAGGACAGTAAATGTACAAGTATTCAATAGTATTGGAAAACTATTAATGCAAAAAATATTCTGATTAAATTGAGAATGTCAGAATTTCATCTCTTTATTCATAATAACAGTCAGATCATATATAGGAGTTCATGATAGTGTACATGTAAAACAAAACTATTATGCCACATCATCAAAGTACCAACACTGACATGTCTGAATTCATTTGTACTATTTACAATGATTTAATAAAAAAAAGTATACGAGGTTCTCTTCTTGGAATCTATTATGTCGGTTGATTGATTTTGTTAATAGTTAAACGTCAAGTGGCAACTATTTCATTAGAGTGCGCATTGAGTATAATTTTAGGACGTCCCATATAAATATCGGCAATGACAAATCTCTCGATAAATCTGACGAATTTGACGAGATTGTTGATAGTTTTACCACACCGTATGCTTACGGACACTGTACAATTTCTGTTAGAATATTCTGCGGGAAATAGAATAGTAAATCCAATGCAAACAAGACTTGAAGTTGAATATCAATGAAATATCCATGCAAGTATAAATTTATGCATAAAGTAAAATTTAGGAGGGGACAGGTAAACAACGGGGAACGAAGTAACGTAGACAATGTTGCCGATATCCCGTGATATAAGAATATTGTTCCGATGCGTTGGATAACCTTTCAATACAAAAAACTCTGTGTAATCGTATAGCCATTTTTTTTTATTTATATAAGAATACATGTATATCAAATAAAAGAGAGCATTTGTATAATATCTAGTAGAGTCTAGCGAGTAAATAATAAATGATATCTGTGGAAAAACAATGCGAATGTTGTTTACATATTTTAATCATGCGGAAAGCTCAAGGCTGATATGAAAACTCTTATAACGATAATCTGTCATAACATGCATAAGCAGACCTGTCCTCAGGTCTGGTCAATAGCAGACTTGTCCACAGGTCTGGTCAAAAGCAGACCTGTCCTCAGGTCTGGTCAGGAGAAGACCTGTCTACAGGTCTGGTCTGAGGCAGACCTGTCCTCAGGACTGGTCAAAAGCAGACTTGTCCACAGGTCTGGTCTGGGGCAGACCTGTCCTCAGGACTGGTCAAAAGCAGACTTGTCCACAGGTCTGGTCTGGAGCAGACTTGTCGATAGGTCTGCAGCAGTCCTAAAAAGCAGACCGTAGGTCTGGTCCACCAACGACGAAGTTAACTTGCTTGACTGCTTTAAAATTCTCAAGTTAACTTAGAAAGCAGTCAACAAGTTAACTCTAAGTTAACTTTTGTCAAGGTTAGGACCGCACCCATCTGTAATAAACAAAATATAATATCTTAACAAAAAAAAAAAAATTGTAATCAAGAATGAATAATTGATAACTAACAAATATTAATACAATGTAACTTTAACCATTTATCTCATTAATGGTGTTCCTAAAGTTCAGAGAAAGAGCGATGGACGTTATATTTATGTCACATAATTATATAAATATAGAAGAATGTAAAAATGTCAACAAACCCACTATACATGGGATCCTCCGGTCGACATACGATGGTGTACGATAGACATCGGGGTATATTCTGCATTTCATGTTTTTGTCCTTTTGGAAACTTGGTACATGTATAGCTGGCAAATTTTTGATACTTCATTGTGAGTTTTTTTCACTATTCCCACTTAGGTTAAATCAAGGACTTTCACATTATACATAGACAAATGTTTTTTATTGAGGCAGTGCGAATTATTTCTTGATATAAAAATTTGAATGTTGTATGATTAGATGTCTGTTTATTCTGTATCGTTAGGCTGATATCTGAGTAGGATTTTGAAAATGAATATCCTGATATTTTGTAAGAACTGAAAATATATAAGATAGGATAAAAATGAATATTTTGTAACACTATTAAAAAGTAGGAGACTGTTGTGAACAGAATGTAAAATCAACTTTGACGAGGTGCTAAAAAAAATATCCCTCTTTGAGGGTTTGGATTGAGTGATAAAACAATAGATAGTAATAGGCGAAAAAAATTAGAATAGAGATAAATGGAACCAAACAATAAAAATAGACAATAAAATGGGGTGCTAAAATATAAAGAATATAGCTCGAGAGTAATGGCAAACAATATATTGCATAGAGATACATTACTTAAGGGAATCAAAATACAGGTATGAAGGAGCCCAACCCAGACAACTAATCTATAGTCCTAAATGCCATACCAATCCTGCATCATATATATTTCGAAGTTTCGATTAATTTATAACATTTTCTTGTCTTTTTTATATTAATTTTCATATGCATATCTATTTATGCATATTTCAATTACATACTAACTATTTGTTTCCTTATATTTGCTAACTCAAAACCCTTTTCTGTGTATGGGTTTTTTTGTCATTAATTAGTTAAACAAGAATGTGTCCCCAGTACACGTATGCCCCATCCGCACTATCATTTTCTGTGTTCAGTGGACCGTGAATGGGTGAATACTTCTAATTTTACAATAAAATTAGAAAGATCATATTAAAGGAAACATGTGTACTAAGTTGGAATTCAACATCATCAAAAACTACCTCGACCAAAATTTTAACCTGAAGTGGAACGAACGGACGGACGGACGCACAGACCAGAAAACATAATGCCCATAAATGGGGCATCAAACTTATTGTATAAATATAATGCTAGTAATTGTAGTTCCATTCGGTTATCTTGCTTTTCAAGACATATTTGGATATTCCGTTATAACCACATAATTACCGTATCACCATGGTGATACGGTCTGATTAGTCAGAGGCTGGACGTCTGGACTGTGGTAAATCTGTTAACGGTATTTCATTAGTTATAAATACTATTTAACGGCTGCTTATTGGTTGCTTCCGGAATGATTATGGGGGAAATATAGGCCATATTTAACGTCTGATTGGCTATTATTGAGTGGTATGCATTAAGTGTCAACGCGTCCGTATGTGGGGTCGGATAAAAATCATGATAGTAGGTCATCGGTATAAATTATAATGAAGTGTTCATTTGCTATCGTAAAGAGCTATAATGTTAATTCACGAAACACTGTCAATTTGGTGCAATTAATTAAATCAATATAATTCTGTGATAACGAAATCGTGTAATCTTGAAAATATGTTGCAATTTTGGTACGAGGCTGTATATTTATTTATCATTGATATTCTTTAAAAATAGAACAGTAATACACAAAATCTACACTTTAGACTGTGTATTCAAACGGTTGAATGATTGAGATACTGTAGTGTTAGATTTCTTCGTAAGCTTAAATTTTAAATTATAAATACACAAAGCGTATGCTTTATGTAAAAAAATAATAACCATTTAATTTTCATTGCTTGGACATATTGATTAGAAAATATCAAAATCACGGAATTCATCGAAGATGTCATTTCGTTTCCCGCGCTTTCATCGCTTCAGTTATTTCTTGTGTAAATTAACAAAAACAGCTGACTGATTAGAAGAATACAAAACTTACAAAGTGAGCAATATGGTTTCTTGTGTGCAAAGAAGTCTACACAAACCATAAAGGTATAGTTATTAGCAAGAGTTCCTGTGCACTATAGTGTCAGCTGTTGCATTATTAGCATTTTACAATGTACAGTTTTATACAAATATTACAAATACAATATTTTTTGGCACAAACTCAATTACAATAATTGGCAACGGCCCATACACCTATATTGTAATTATATCTGACATTGATCCCCCTAGCTGGACGTCCAAGACTATAAATGATATTATTATTGAAGTCAGCAATTTATTTGATCGGATCTTATTTCAAAACTAAATACCTGAAACACAGCGAGCTCCCAAAAGATGTTCGCATGTGGCATGTGATTGAGAGGGGGGGCCAGCCCCCCCCCCCCTTTTCTGGGAAAATTTGGTGGTCCTCCACTTATGAAAATATCTGGATTCGCCACTGGTTCAAAGTATCACGGTATAGTTATTGGCAAGAGTTTCACTGCAATGTAGTGTCAGCTGATGCACAATTAGCTTTTTACAATGTACAGTTCTATATCTGACAATGACCCCTCTAGCTGACGTCCACGACTGTAGATGATATTATCATTGAAGGCAGCAATTTATACGAACGGATCTTATTTCCTTCAAACCCAAAATACTTGCAACACAGCAATCTCCCAAAAGATGTTGGCATGTGATTAAGAGGGGGCCTTTCCCCCCCTTTTCTGGGAAAATTTGGTGGGTCCCCACTTATGAAAATTTCTGGATCCTCCACTGGTTGTTCATGTTGTTGGACCTGGGATTATTATAGTATAATAGTCCCAGTTTAGACACAGTAGCGATCAGCAGTCATTGTCCATTGAAATATAAACAGCACTGAGAACTGCATTTGATATGTCTGATTTCAATTTATTCACATCATCAGGTCTTACAATTAGTATATTTTTTCGTGATGATAATTTCTTTTTGGTTGTCCAAGCTGACCTGAAAATATGTCAATCTTCAACTGTTTACGTCATACAACAGTTACTTTTCCATTGTGACATCAGATATTATGTATAATAATATCAAAATTTTACATGAAACATTTGGATGTACAGTTAGTAATGGCGGCCATATACATATTGTAGCAATAAGGTGCATTCAAAGCAGAATAATTAATAATAAATCAACTCAGATGGAATTTTCATCAGTGGATGCATACTGGTAAGTCAAATTTCTTTATTTTTCACACAGCATCGGCATAGAGTGATAAGATATAAATAAGGAGATTAATCATTGTTTTAGAAGTCAAGAATTTTTATATTTTTTCTAAATTGGGTAGCTACATGTAACATAACACTTATCTTGTCATTTTTAACATTTTAGGAAAGCACTGTGTAAGCAAACATTTCAGGAGGCAAAGAGTCTTTAAGCTGACTGTAATAGTCTGTATATTATCTGAAAAAGCTTCCTTATTATTTCAAAAAATTTTAATAGATGTCTCCAAAATTTGATGTATTTCTTTAAGCTTAAAATTTTAGCTTTTTTCAAAGTCATGTTCATCTATTTTTCAACCCGGCCCAGAAATGCGGTTACCTTTAATATAGCTGATTTGGGGAAAGGCGACCTGGGTTACCTCTAACAAAGGCTACATGTATATGTATTGTCAACGCAGACATTTTACCTGTTCAACACCAAATGCTGTCAAGTTTGGGGCCCTTGACCATGGCTCTTCTTTTTATCATAATTCATCTTACATGTACATCTCCTTTGAATTTGTTTTCTTATTTGTTCTATGGTAAAATTGAGAATGGAAATGGGGAATGTGTCAAAGAGACAACAACCCGCCCAAATAAAAAACAACAGCAGAGGGTCACCAACAGGTCTTCAATGTAGCGAGAAATTCCCGCACCCGGAGGCGTCCTTCAGCTGGCCCCTAAACAAATATATACTAGTCCAGTGATAATGAACGCCATACTAATTTCCAAATTGTACACAAGAAACTAAAATTAAAATAATACAAGACTAACAAAGGCCAGAGGCTCCTGACTTGGGACATGCGCAAAAATGCGGCGGGGTTAAACATGTTTGTGAGATCTCAACCCTCCCCCTATACCTCTAACCAATGTAGTAAAGTAAACGCATAACAATACGCACATTAAAATTCAGTTCAAGAGAAATCCGAGTCTGATGTCAGAAGATGTAACCAAAGAAAATAAACAAAATGACAATAATACATAAATAACAACAGACTACTAGCAGTTAACTGACATGCCAGCTCCAGACTTCAACTAAACTGACTGAAAGATTATGATTTCATCATATGAACATCAGGCACAATCCTTCCCGTTAGGGGTTTAGTATCATACCATCATAACATATATGAGAAGAACATAACCCGTGTCATGCCAACAACTGTTTTTAGAATAAATGTGTTTAGTTCCGATGCAAAGACCTTATCAGTGACTCAATATTAACGCCAAAATATGCAATCTTTAATGACTTGACAATAGTATCGTAATTATATCCCTTCTTAATAAGTCTATTCAAAGGGTTTGTAAGTTTCTGAGGTGAATACTGACAACTTTGTGCTTTATAAAGAATATTACCATAAAAAATTGGATGTGAAATACCTGAACGTATTAGAAGTCTGCATGTTGAGCTATATTTACGAATGATGTCTTTATACCGATGATAAAATTTAGTAAATGTTTTGACTAGTTTGTGATATCGAAAACCCTTGTGTAATAATTTTTCAGTAATACATAAATTTCTCTCGTTAAAATATAAAACATTGTTACATACACGAGCGAATCGTACAAGTTGAGATATATAAACACCGTAAGATGGTGACAAGGGAACGTCACCATCTAAAAACGGATAATTAACGATAGGAAATGAAAAATCATCCCTTTTATCATAAATTTTAGTATTCAGCTTTCCATTAGTGATATAGATATCAAGATCGAGAAAAGGGCAGTGGTCATTGTTAGTATTAGCTTTATTTAAAGTAAGTTCAACAGGATAAATTTCATTAATATACATACTGAAGTCGTCATTATTGAGAGCCAAAATATCATCCAAATATCTAAAAGTATTATTAAATTTGTTTATCAGATGTTGTTTCGATGGGTCTTTACTTACTTTTGTCATAAATTGTAACTCATAACAATACAAAAACAGGTCCGCAATAAGTGGTGCACAGTTAGTCCCCATTGGAATTCCGATAATCTGACGATATACGGAATCCCCAAAGCGAACAAAAATGTTATCTAGTAAAAATTCAAGGG
This sequence comes from Mytilus edulis, assembly GCA_019925275.1. NCBI lineage: Eukaryota > Metazoa > Mollusca > Bivalvia > Mytilida > Mytilidae > Mytilus > Mytilus edulis. The sequence continues at coordinate 87,682,391 of CM034361.1, forward strand.
CATATATAGTATCAAAGCATGTCCAATTAACATAGTTTTTTTGTTTATTGCTACTAAAAAATGACCTAAAAGAGTTTGAACATATATATTCACATTCTGATTTTTTGAATGCCCATTTAATTAGGTGTGTGAATTTTTTCTTAATGAGAATGTGAGGCAATGTGGTATACAGGGTAGAAAAATCAAAACTCTGAACAGAATCAAAATCACCAATATAAGCATGCAATTTATCAAGTACTTCCAACGAGTTCTTGACACTCCAAAAGTAATTTATTCCACTATTTTCGAAGGCCTTATTTGAACAATTTATTATCAGGTTTTTAATTGTACCAAGTGTGCTGGTAAGAAGAATAGACAATTTAGTAGTTGAACAATGGCTTGAAGACGAAATAAATCTATATTTGTAAGGGGTTTTGTGTAGCTTCGGAAGCCAATACATAGTTGGGACTTTCATTGTATTTGGCTCTGCTTGTAAAGCGGTGCCTAAAAGTTTATGTTTGTTACAGATTTCGTTTTCTGAAAATGGAGTAAGTTGGAATGTTGGTGAATTGGTGATTTCCTTTTTCAGAACCTCAATGTAAAATTTACGTCAAACAATAATAATATTATTAGCAGCTTTATCTGCCGGGACAAAAACAAATTCCTTGGCTAGTTCTTTTAGTTTATGTTTGATACGAGAAATAGGTTTATTGTTGTTATTGTTTATAGTAAAATGTTCTTTAAAATGTTGAATACGTATATCAACTATCTTCATTACTGAATTAAAAAAAGAACCCAAAGATTTTTTGTCAGCTTTTTCCCGTTTTATCCATTTCATACAGTAAGTATGGAGTGAGTCGTGGATGATATTACGACACTCATTCCAATTAATAATTGACGGGGGACGATATTTAGGTCCTTTACTGAGGAATGATTTTAACTCTCGGTCTTGAACGATGTTAAGATCTCCTGTTATAACATGGGAAATGGGTCCATAAATATATTCGGAATTACTGCAATTACATGAAGTAGGTGTATTTTCACTGATATTAACATCTTTACACAATTGACTATAGTTAAACACAAATTTCCGGGTAGATTTCTTGTAAATATAACAAAGAAGAGGTAGCTCAGTATTGTCAAAATATCCAGGAATTTGTTCTTTAACAGAATGGTCGTTAAATATACCGGCAATATTTACAAAATCAAAGCCTTTATTGACATACTTAATTTTAATAAAATGTCTTTTATGATCTTCAGGGCGATCAATTTTGGGAAATAATTTAGAATAACAATATGCCATAATAATTTGAACAATTTCATACTTAGGACTGCTATATGAAATTGTGTTGCAATCCTCCAAAATTTTATTTAACTTATTAACCGGTAACGAACAGAGTTTTGTTAACAGATAATGTCTGCCGTTGTTTTTTGAAATAGAAATTAGGTCCGAAATATTGGTATGATTGGCCCGAAACTTTCTTTGATTGCGATTTGTTCTACGACCGTGAGAACGTTTTTTACGAACAGTTTTAGAAACTATATCCAAAATGTTAACGGAATTGGTTCTAGATATATTACCAATTCCCATGATATTATCATTTAGACCGAGAGGGTAAACTGTCTGTAATTTTTTAATCCAATTTAATTCAATTATTTTCTGTGACCGTACAAACTTTGAATGCGATTCACTAGGCTGCTTGTTTACTACTTCTAAAGGTTGAACTGCTAAATATTTAAAAGGATGGTTGTGCTTCTTAAGGTGTTGGTAAATGATACTTTTGAATTTATTGGGTCTTTTAAAACTACCTTGGTCTATGAATATCTATCTATATACCACATTTTCATGGTCCCACAAAAATTTAAAAAATGTATATATTTTACTTTTTTCTAGCTTCTCTCATGTGATAGTGGTACCTTTTTGGTCACTATTTATGTGTTGCATTTATATATGAATGGTAACACTTTATAGTGACTGAACAGGCAAAACAAATACTTCTCAAGAAACAGAAAAAAGAAGACTACTTGGAACAGCACCAGACTATGTATGAATAAAAACGCAGATAGAAATAGCATGGAGCATATGTTACGTCCATGTGAATAAGTAAGGAAAGCTTTCAATAATAGTGCATTTCTTAAAATTTATTAGGTATTTCATTTATTTTCTGTTCAAATATCAACACAATTTGTCAAAAATGCTAATCTAACTGTACTGAAACTTTCAGTAGTGGATCCAGAAATTTTCATAAGCGGGGCCCACTGACTGCCTAAGAAGCGGCCCGCTTCAGTCATGCTGCAGTGATTCCCTATCGAAACAACCAAATTTTTCCTACAAAAGGGCGGCCCAGACCCCCTGAAAAAAAAACCCTAACTCCGCCTCTGACTTAAAAACAATATGACAAGTGTTTCATTCACCAAAATACTGGTGTTTTTCTGTGATAAATATCATGTGCAATTTTATGAATGAAAGGGAAAAGAAGATCCACACGCAGTGTACCCGCACATGACAATTGCAAACTGACCCAATTTCTTTTATCACAACCAATCAACTGATACTGACATTATCAGAGAGTACACATCAAATGAAAAAAGCACAAATAACTGATAAATATTATCAGATATTACAGAATTTAAATATGTTTTAAATTTATTACAAAACAAGAATGTGTCCATAGTACATGGATGCCCCACTCGCGCTATCATTTCCTATGTTCAGTGGACCTTGAAATTGGGGTCAAAATTATGATTTGGAATTATAATTAGAAAGATCATATCATAGGGAACATGTGTACTAAGTTTCAAGTTGATGTAACTTTAACTTCATCAAAAACTACCTTGACCAAAAACTTTAACCTGAACTTCGCACTATCATTTTCTATGTTCAGTGGACCATGAAATTGGGGTCAAAACTATAATTTGGCATTAAAATTAGAAAGATCATATCATGGGGCACATGTGTACTAAGTTTCAAGTTGATTGGACTTCAACTTCTTCAAAAACTACCTTGACCAAAAACTTTAACCTGAAGCGAACGGACACACAGACGGACGCACAGATGGACGCACAGACGGACGAACGAACGGAGGCACAGACCAGAAAACATAATGCCCCTCTACTATCGTAGGTGGGGCATAAAAATGTGTTCTCAATCTTGTAGATAGATATAACTGGATCTCATTTAAGTACCAAAGACAACTGTCTATCCAAGTCACAATTTATAAAAGTAAATCATTATAGGTTGTAGTATGCTTTTCAACGCAAAGCCCGGTTCACACCAAACAGCAATTCTATAGAGTCCATATCAATCATGACAATAAATATTAACAAGTAAAACTTACTAATAATCCTGACTATATGTATTACAGAAACTGGTTGCCATCAGAAATGAAAATATAAATATTCAAACTAACAAAAGCTTGATTACATGTGCAACCACTTATGAAGCACTAAAGGCTAATACTAATATGAAGCTCTCATCGTTAGAACTTCCAAAAAATCGTCAAGATTACAAACCACAACGTGATATATTAAAAAATATTAGAAGACACGTGACAACATGTTAAAGAAAATTATTTGCAATTAATATTTCATTCCAAATCCACAAAACATTTTTTTCCAGTATTACTACATCTGAAAATTAGTAAAAACAACACTTTACATGTACCATCAAAACTAATTGCTTCTTCTAAGAAAACAGTCAGATAAGATTTTAATCACTTCTATTCGTATAAGATGTAACATTCTCAAATTTGAAAGGCCTACTGTAGTAGTCCTCAAAAGTACATGTAGGTTATATGCTTTTTTTTTTTTTTTTTTATCAAACACAGTATGCATTTTATAATAATTTCATTCCCCATTTCCATTCTCAATTTTATTAAGTCTCCTTCCATTATAACCCTGGTCCACCAATAATACAACTAAAATCACAAATTAGTGGAAAAAAAGCGCTTATATGTATTCATATTGCTTGGAGTGCAATATTCCAATAAAAATAGCCTATACTCACAAACCACTGATCTCAATATAATCAGCTAAAATACGGCAAGCTTTTTAGAAAAACACTACTTGTTTAGAATTTATTATCATTCCATTAACAAATATACGGAGAAAGGGAAACAACTACAATGACATCAGGTAAATTGTTCTATATATAAATGAAAACCTTTCTGTAGCAATATTTCATCTTTAGCGTTAAATGTTGTATTACATCATATATAGACAATTAGATAAATCAAACACTTCCGATCACTATTAGTCATTTGGTAGGGTTCATATTCTTTAGGCACTTGTTTTTTGTGTAGTGTTTTGTAGATTTTTTTTCGCCACCCCTTTATTTATCGCACGTTTGGCTGTTGTAATGTCTGTTTTTTTTTATTTTTTCTATTTGATTATATTGATATCATCATTTGCTCCCCCTTTTCGAAATGAAGGAAAACGCATACGATCAATTTAAGAGTGACATTCTTCTATTGATTTTTATTTACACACACAATCTCTTATGTGTGTACATAAGACTTCATATTATTAAAGTTGTAAGCTCGAAATTATTTACTTACACAACATTTTATCTGTGTGCAGAGCACTTCATTTTATAAGTTCTTGTTATGTAATGCAAACATTTATTTGCTTTGCAGATTTGAGAGTTGAAATGTTATTGATATGAAAACAAAATGATGATTTATATAAAGAAAATATTATCGTCGAATTTTAAGAGAATTGCATATATATACACCATTCAAGATGTGAATAGAATGAATATTTGTAAATACAGTAATATATAATAATGATAGTTTTGCGATTCATGCTGTTTATTAATATAATTGATATACTACTGTCCAGTCAGCAATATTTCACAAGAAGAAGCTTGCGGGATATCTACAGTCTAAATAAAATCAAGTAAATTACGATTCTGTTGTGTACATAAGCATTTCCGGATGTAACTTGTATACACTGGAGGATCTGAAAAGTAATTAAACGATAACAGTAGTAAACAAAGGGTCGAAGCGGAAGGGTATACATTTCCCAACGTCTCAGATTATTTTTAAAAACAAATGTGCATGATTCACGTGCACGAAGGTTATCAGCAAAGCTTTAGCATGCTCGAGTTAACATAACACTAGCATTAAAGGATGTCTCGATTTGCCAAGACTGTCAGTACACGTATTATATTATTAGTTGACTGATTGTATAATGAACCTAGAGTTTATTTAATTGTTTCTATTCTGTTTGAAAAATGATTTACATCTGTGCTAAATGTAACGTGTGTTTCGGTGATGAACAATTTTCATATATTTGTCAAAGGGTCAAAGTAAATATTTTTGTCTGAATTTTATGAAAATTAAACGAGTCAAATTCATTTTAGTCGAGGTGTAAGTTATCACCATAAGTTATATACTTGGTCTTGTTAAAAAATTCAATTTGTAAAAACGTGCTTGTGATTGAGACAGCACTTCGAATATCTATACACACTCATTTGTTAAATGTTTGGATATTTCTTTACTAACAGAAAGGAAAAGTTTAGATGGCAAGGTTGCCATAGTGACAGGTGCATCCAGTGGAATTGGAGAAGCTATAGGAATAACATTAGCCAAAGCTGGAGCTAAAGTCGCATTAGCCGCCAGACGGGTAGATAAACTAGAAGATGTGAAGAGAACGATAGAAGAATTTGGAGGAATTTGCATTCAAGTCAAAACAGATGTTGCTGTCAGAAGCGATGTAAGATAACTTCTCCAATAATTAACCGTTAAGTAATGAAAAAACATCACATTTAATGTGTTATCTTTAATAAAACATCGACAAATTTTGTCATCGAAATGAGGGAATAAACAAAATATAATAACTTAACACAAAAAAAAGAATAATAATAATCAAGACTGAATAACTGATAATTAACCCATATTTAACTTTAACCGGTTCGCTCGTTATTGGTGTTCCAAATTTTTTTTTGAAAAAAGGCGTTAAACGTTATGCATGTCATACAATTTGAGAAATGTAGAAAAATGTAAAAATATCACAAAACCCACAATACATGGGATTCTCTGGTCGATATACATATACGATAGACATCGGAGCATATTCTGCATTTCATGTTTTTGTTCTTTTGGAAACTTGGTATTGCTGGCAAATCTTTGATAGCTCGTTGTGAGTTTTTTTCCCCCTATTCTCAATTCGGGTCAATTGAGGACTTTCACATTATATACAGAATTTTTGTGTGTGTTGAGACCGTATGAATAATTTCAAGATATAAACATGAATATGTGATATGATAAGATGTCTGTTTATTCTGTATTATCGGATTGCTGTCTGAGAGGAATTTTGAAAATTAGTATGCTGACATTTAGTAAGTGCTGAAAATAAATAAGACAGGAAGAAAATGAATATTCTGTAACACTGTTAAAAAGCAGGAATCTGTTGTGAACACAGATGCGAAAATATTTTGCCGAGGTGCTGAAAAAATAGAGATACATTAGGATAGATAGAAATGGAAGGTCTATCCGAGAAGAACCTGCCCCTCCAAATCCTCCTGAATATAAAAAAAATGGTATCGTTTATTTATTTGAATGTTCTCATTAATTTTCCGTAGCCACTTATAGTTTCCGAAAATGGTCCTGAATATGCATCTAATTCTTTTAGGTTAAGGAGCTAGTGAGGAGGACAGAAACAGAGTTGGGACCAGTCGATATAATGATCAATAATGCTGGAGCATGGTATTATACACTGGTCAAAAACTTACACGAAGATAAATGGGATCAAATGATAGATGTAAATTGCAAAGTAAGTCAATAATAATAGTTGTTAGAAGCTGAAATCTATGACTCACGGTTAAACCTTTTTCTTATGGTCAACAATTTCATTATTTAGAATTACAAATTACGAGCGAATCGTGGATTTAGTCTTCTGCGATACCAGTATGATGTGACATATCCTATTCCGATGTCGAACTTAAACTTCCGACAGTTTAATAACTTGTGTACGCTTCATAATGTTTAAACCTCCGACAGCTTAATAACTTGTGTACGTTTCATAATGTCTAAATCTCCGACAGTTTAATAACTTGTGTGTACGCTTCATAATGTTTAAGCCTCCGACGGTTTAATAACTTGTGTACGCTTCATAATGTTTAAACCTCTGACAGTTTAATAACTTGTGTACGCTTCATAATGTTTAAACCTCCGGCAGTTTAATAACTTGAGTACGCTTCATAATGTTTAAACCTCCGACAGTTTAATAACTTGTGTACGCTTCATAATGTTTTAGCAATTGACAAGCAATAATATGTTCAGCCGAAAAGTTTAAGTGGTTTGTATATAATCAAAGAATCCACCTACAACCGTTGTCATGGACGAACAAACTTTGTCTTTACCTTTGTCCTAACATTATTTAGAATTACAAATTACGAGCGAATCGTGGATTTAGTCTTCTGCGATACCAGTATGATGTGACATATCCTATTCCGATGTCGAACTTAAACTTCCGACAGTTTAATAACTTGTGTACGCTTCATAATGTTTAAACCTCCGACAGCTTAATAACTTGTGTACGTTTCATAATGTCTAAATCTCCGACAGTTTAATAACTTGTGTGTACGCTTCATAATGTTTAAGCCTCCGACGGTTTAATAACTTGTGTACGCTTCATAATGTTTAAACCTCTGACAGTTTAATAACTTGTGTACGCTTCATAATGTTTAAACCTCCGGCACTTTAATAACTTGAGTACGCTTCATAATGTTTAAACCTCCGACAGTTTAATAACTTGTGTACGCTTCATAATGTTTTAGCAATTGACAAGCAATAATATGTTCAGCCGAAAAGTTTAAGTGGTTTGTATATAATCAAAGAATCCACCTACAACCGTTGTCATGGACGAACAAACTTTGTCTTTACCTTTGTCCTAACATTATTTAGAATTACAAATTACGAGCGAATCGTGGATTTAGTCTTCTGCGATACCAGTATGATGTGACATATCCTATTCCGATGTCGAACTTAAACTTCCGACAGTTTAATAACTTGTGTACGCTTCATAATGTTTAAACCTCCGACAGCTTAATAACTTGTGTACGTTTCATAATGTCTAAATCTCCGACAGTTTAATAACTTGTGTGTACGCTTCATAATGTTTAAGCCTCCGACGGTTTAATAACTTGTGTACGCTTCATAATGTTTAAACCTCTGACAGTTTAATAACTTGTGTACGCTTCATAATGTTTAAACCTCCGGCACTTTAATAACTTGAGTACGCTTCATAATGTTTAAACCTCCGACAGTTTAATAACTTGTGTACGCTTCATAATGTTTTAGCAATTGACAAGCAATAATATGTTCAGCCGAAAAGTTTAAGTGGTTTGTATATAATCAAAGAATCCACCTACAACCGTTGTCATGGACGAACAAACTTTGTCTTTACCTTTGTCCTAACAAATAGCCAATAAAAAGGATGTCTTTACACGATGATGGTAAGCCAATAAAAAACGCAGAATCTCGTATCACTTTTTCGTATAAATATGAATAGAATCCATAACATGTATTGTCCATGTTTGTGTTTATATCCAACTACATTGAAAAATTAAGGCATCAACATGATCAGTAAAAGTTATTTGACAATATTGATTATAATGCTTGATATGGAGTGAGGACATTGTTTATTAAGTATATTTCCTGGGATATTTTAAATAGGGATTGACTAATGGCGTCGGAGCAGTTATAGACCAGATGGTAAAGCGTAAGTCAGGTCACATTGTGAATATATCGTCTGATTCAGGCAAGAGGGTATGTTTTTACATTATCTATAAAATTTGTTATGGTGTTGTGGTTGACTAGTTTGTAAGAAGTCAATTTGATTACGGCAATCTAATTATAACTAGTCGAATTACTTGAAGCTATTTCTTAAAAAAGGCTAAAATTATATAAATCTCGAAACTGACCAATTGTGACATTAAAATAATCAAATGTATTTATTGACTTATTTTGTGCTTATTTGAATTTCCAAAAAATGATCACAAAATTTTCTTTTACTTCTTAGTTTATATTTTAGACTATGCCCATAAGATGAAATAAAACTGAAAGATGGTGCTCGCTTCGTTACAATGATATGTTCCATTTCAATTCTTATCTTATGAACAAAAAAAAAGAAAATTTCAAACATGTATGTACCCCCAATTGGACATGTCCACACAATACCAATTAAGGTACTATGGTATTGTTTTGCCATCCTTGATAGTAATTGATGGTTTCATGTTTTTTTTATATATAAAAGATAAAAAAATGTCGATGTTAAAAGTCATACAGTTCATTTGAAGGATTTTTTGTTATCTACATGAAGATACTATATTTCTACACATGCTGAAGTGACCATAATTTTTTCAATTTTCTGCAGGCGTTGTTTTTTATCCTAAAAATTTGATCGGCTACCATACTTTTTGTTTTGTTTTTTAATTTTATATCTAAACATTTTAATTAAAACGATATCAACATATAATATGCCAAAGTATTAAAACTTCAATATTGTTTATTGTTTAACTATCTTCAATATATTTTTCACTGGTTTGCTATTTTAACATTTAGATATCAAAATCATATTATTTTAGGGATTTCCTGGTCTAGCAGTGTATACCGGAAGCAAGTTCTTCATGGAGGGATTCTCCCAGACATTAAGACAGGAAGTTTGTAAGCTGGGAATTCGAGTAACCGTTGTCCAACCGGGAAGTGTCAATGTCCCGGATATGGCAGACAAACATATCGATCCAGAGGTATGCATAATAATAATGTTTCCCCTGTTTTTTTATACTTTCCTTTTTCTTTTAGCTAAGTGAATAAAAAAGTGATACTCATCAACTTACGTTCTGATATATATCGGTAAGCTTTACACATATTGTTGACGTAACAGATGAACAAGATAAGCCAATAAATTCCAATGAAAGAAATCGTTACATAATTGACCGAGTCATTTCTAAAACAAACAAACCTATGCAGTATGGGCTTTGTTCATTGTTGAAGGCCGTACAGTGACCTATAACTGTTAAATTCTGTGTCATTTGGTCTCTTGTGGAGAGTTCTCTCTTTGGTCATCATACCACATCTTCTGTTTTATAAAAACGTTGGATTAATGTTTAATACAACTTCATGCATTTTGTTTAATTTATTCTGCAGTAAAACCTAGAAATGTTTCTCTTTTCGTATCTTAGTACTATCATGCTTTGAAAAAAACATTACTTAAAACATAAAATGGACTTTATAGTTAAAAAAATATGTACTTTTACTATTCGTTCTTAGGTTAAGATATTTGAAGAAACAGAATCTGGTAAATCACTTGAACCAGAAGACATAGCCAATGCCGTTCTGTATGCTGTTACACAACCTGATTACGTCGGAGTAAATGAAATACTAGTTCAGCCTAGAGATATGCCGTTCTAAACAAAACTACATTTTTATTTGTATTGACTCAAACACAATTACTACGTATTTACTTAATAAGTTGTAGATTAATCTCTTTTATTTAATGGTTATTTGTCGGCTGTACTTGTTTGGCTTTATAACTATTTTGACATGAGCGTCACTGATGAGTCTTATGTAGACGAAACGCGCGTCTGGCGTACTAAATTATAATCCTGGTACTTTTGATAATTATTTTATAAGTTATTTAAGTTGATTCAATATTAATATTTTGATAATCTATTCACTTTGTCATTATGTTATAGTTCTATTATATGGTGTAATACCACTAATTCGGGCCCGGCCAGAAAGCACATACCAGAAAGAAGTACATATTTAACACACACTAGTTCCTACGCATGAGTGTAACTTTCAAAATATGTAGAATATGTTGGTATTGTTGGTATCAAATGAAAGCTGAAGGACTGGTGATCATTGTAGAACACTTTTCGAATTATAATTTTGAAGATTAAAAAAAATGCACCAAATTTCAAAAAGAGGGTACATTTTGTCTGTTTGTCAGATCTGAAGAACCTGTTTTGGTACATCCGAAGTTCCGGGAACCAGTTCTTTCTTATATGCCATTAATGGTATGTTGATTTTTTCAGTACAAGACACACTAAAGTGTTACTTTGACATGCAATGATTCCAACTTTAATTTAACTTAAAACAAGAGAGGTGTGCCTGCTGGAAATGAAGGAATTTAACATAGAAAACAATGGGACCCCGAATAAGTGGGTGTACTTCCATAAATTAAAAAATACGTTGAACGATTAACGACAAAATCATTTTAATCGAGTGTGGTATTAACCATTTTTTGATTTTTAGAAAATCTACAGAACTTCTCAAAACTTTTAAATCTCGGTTCATTTCTGAAATTAATTCTAACATACTTTTGAATCTTTAAACCTGTATGCCAACATTTCCCATGTGAAATTATAAAATTGTTTTGTGTAAACATTGAACGACAAAATTTCTTCCTATGTGAGACGTATAAATTTTCTGACGTCAGACACGCGAAGCAATGAATGTGTTTTAAATTTGATAGATGCTTGTGTGCTTTGTTTGTAAAATTGTGTGTTTAAGATTGTAACACAGTGATAACTGCTGTACCCATATTTTGACTATCTTATTTATTATAATGTATATTTTGTTCATGCATCGTTGTAAATAAAACGGAATTTGAAGAGACTGTTGTAAAAGTGAGAGGTTTAGCGCTATATAACCAGGTTCAATCCACAATTTTCTACATTTGAAAATGCCTGTGACAAGTCAGGAATATGACAGTTGTTGTCTATTCGTTTGATGTGTAATGTCATTTGATTTTGCCATGTGATTAGGGATTTCCGATTGAATTTTCCTCGGAGTTCAGTATTTATGTGATTTTACTTTTTGCAGGTTTTATCTAAATATTCAAATTATCATCCAACATGAAAAGCAGTTATCAATCCTTTAAATTAAACATTATATTTGAGATAAGTAAATATTGCGTTTGGTTCCATTCTTTCTACAAAAAATATCAACTAAATGGACATTTTAACCGACTGAGGGAAACTAAAAGCTTAAAAGAAGACTACATCTTTCGTAGATTGTTTTTATAATCAGTCAATGTTTATATCTATGGTTGTTCATAACTATGTGATCATTACGTTATCCATGAGTTCTTGCTCTGAATTTATCTGAAATTTGTGCATAATCATATGGTTGTAAGACAAATGTCATATACTTTGGTAAAAAGTCATTATGTCTATTTCAACATTTAACCAAAAAAGCGTCGAATGAGCTTTTGGAGCACCAAGATTTACCACATATAAATTCAGAGAAGATCTGCATTTAAGAGGAACAAGATAAGGACTTGCATACAGAGTAAACCTTTTTCATAAAGATGGTCATAAAGGAACATAGCCTGATACGGTTAAAATGTCTGAGCGCTTTGATATGTAAGTATATAGACTTATTAAGAAGGGATATAATTACGATACTGTTGTCAAGTCATTAAAGATTGCATATTTTGGCGTTAATATTGAGTCACTGATAAGGTCTTTGCATCGGAACTAAACACATTTATTCTAAAAACAGTTATTGGCATGACACGGGTTATGTTCTTCTCATATATGTTATGATGGTATGATACTAAACCCCTAACGGGAAGAATTGTGCCTGATGTTCATATGATGAAATCATAATCTTTCAGTCAGTTTAATTGAAGTCTGGAGCTGGCATGTCAGTTAACTGCTAGTAGTCTGTTGTTATTTATGTATTATTGTCATTTTGTTTATTTTCTTTGGTTACATCTTCTGACATCAGACTCGGACTTCTCTTGAACTGAATTTTAATGTGCGTATTGTTATGCGTTTACTTTTCTACATTGGTTAGAGGTATAGGGGGAGGGTTGAGATCTCACAAACATGTTTAACCCCGCCGCATTTTTGCGCCTGTCCCAAGTCAGGAGCCTCTGGCCTTTGTTAGTCTTGTATTATTTTAATTTTAGTTTCTTGTGTACAATTTGGAAATTAGTATGGCGTTCATTATCACTGTACTAGTATATATATTTGTTTAGGGGCCAGCTGAGGGACGCCTCCGGGTGCGGGAATTTCTCGCTACATTGAAGACCTGTTGGTGACCCTCTGCTGTTGTTCTTTATTTGGTCGGGTTGTTGTCTCTTTGACACATTCCCCATTTCCATTCTCAATTTTATTGACTTGTTTTGCGGGGTAAATGCTGTGTTGATGAAAAAGAAATCTACTAGGGTTAAAACGATGAAGATATGATCAGTTTTTATTGATTGGGTTCTTATCATGCTTTTGAATATTCGACTTTGAGCGTTCCGGATAAAGGTAAAACAAGATTTATAAACACAATTCCAGGACGTGTTTCTCCCAATTTGCATTAATAAAAGTGAACTAATGCAAGATTTTAACTTTCATTAAGCAACCAATTTGTTTATTTTTTTTTTACAAAATAAGCCAAGAAACATCGCTGATGAATTGTTTACTTGAAAGTACAAAAAGTGAACCATTTTGTTGACCAATTCGATCCACAAAAGATCCTTTTAATACAGATAAACCGTTAATTACCTTTACCATTTGTATTAACCTATAACATGAAACCAAACAGACTGATTACATCCAATTTATTGAAATAAATGGGTTCTCAACTTGAATTTTCAATTCTCATAAAGTGTCTTTGTATAATGAAGAAACATATTAAAAGGGCATCTCCATGATTGACAGATGCTGATGTAATTAATTTAATTCCATACTGAATACATCAGCAGTTTTGTGATGCTGACAACCAATCACATCAGGATGATTTCATTACACAAGTTTTGTATGATACCATTAACAAATATAGAGTTTCTGGCACCCAACATATGTTGCATATGTGATGAAAAAAAAACCATGATGACCCACACAAAAAGCATAAGCTCCCACCCCTCCTCCTTTAAAGTTTGATGGTTGCTGTTTAAGACAATGCCTGTACCAAATCAGGAATATGACAGTTGTTATCCATTCATTTGATGTGTTTTAGCTTTTGATTTTGCTTTTTGCTTAGGGACTATCCGTTTGAATTTTCCTCATCAGAGTTTGGTATGTTTGCTATTTTACTTTTTTCCGTAAACAACAATACATGCTTTTAATACAAAGGAACATCGTTTGCAAAATTGTTCTAAATATCAGGACTGGTGCAAATACTCGTTGATCCATATTACTTGAAATTTTCCATTTTCTGTTTGCAACTTCCCAATCGTCGGAGCATCATGGAAGGATCTCCTTTTATTCAATTAGTACAATCATAATTAAGCTTGTGTCATTTTTCTGTCTTTAATATTTGTCAATAATTAAACATTGTATCTAAATCAGTTACAATCACTTGCCAATGTGCTTTCTTACATTCTTTCATCATTTATTACCAATCTGAAATCAGCTGAAATCGCAAATGATCTGGTGCTGTTTGGATGTTTTGTCGTCTAAGTTCAACCTGTTCGGTAACTATGAAGTGTTACGTTACGATACATAACACATAACACATAAATAGTACCCTGACATGAACAGACACTGCTTCAAAATGCTGAAACGAGAAATGAAATTCTATATACTTTTAATATTCAAAACAATTTAAATGTTTAAGGACATTGATTGAAATGAGTTTCTTGGTGCTTATGTAGACGAAACGCGCGTCTGGCGTACAAAATTATAATCCTGGTACCTTTGATAACTAATTACTTCTATCATCCACTCCAATTTGGACATACATTTATCACTAACTTTCAGCAACCATACCTGTAACCATACCTCCACAGCTAGTTACGAGTTCGGCACTCTGGTCTTTAGGGAAGTTCGCTTGTGTTTTGGGATTTTTGTCAGATTTTCGGAATCCTCTGGTGTTATGCATTTGAATGCCTTAAACAAATGTCCCCATTGACCCAAATTTCTTTTTAATAATTTTTGAGAATATAAACCTATCAATGAGAAAACTATGAAAAGTCAAGAGAGAATATTTTCCCAATCAATGAGTTTACATTACTGATAATCCAAATATTTTAAATATAAGTTTTTTGTTGTTACATCACATGACAATGAAACAGAAAGAAAATATTCTTTTGAAAATGACTCTTCGTTGTTGAAAAAAATATCCCCTCCTTCAAGAAAACACATATTTTTTCGAAGTTAACCTCCATTTCAAGTTCTCTTTCCCACTTTGTCCAAACCAAACCATACCTGGTGTTCCTAGGTAGTCATTAAATAAAACGTGGAAAAACCTCTGAACTAACAATAATTAAATTGAATATGTATCGAACAACACGCAAAAATATACAATGCCAACATAGGTAGAAAATGGTAAATTTCACCAATGTTTCTAGTTATGGGAAATATATCCTATTTGGAAAAATTTCATAAAAATGCATTCTTAAATTAGGTGTGGTTTAATGTAAAACTTAATTTATCTTTAAACGTACGTTTTGCTTGACCAAAGTCTTCGAACACAAACTTGTGTGGCGATATTTTAAATTTTATTTTGTCCAATTAATCCCCCCATAGCATATCAAGAGGTGTTCTCCTCCTGACGTACAAAACTTATTCAATTTTCTGTTAAAGTTGATTGTCTCCTGGTTCTCGGGAAAGTAACCCGAACATCAGTAATTCATTGAATGTAGTGGCTTGTGAGACTTTCAGTCTCCAAAAAACTTCTAGATTTTCCAGACTGATATTCAATATTTAATCATATGTCGGTGGTAGATCAGGCTCATTAGAGTTTTGATCAAATTGATCTACATTAAGGTCCAAAGGGTCCAAAATTAAACTTAGTTTGATTTTAACAAAAATTGAATCCTTGGGATTCTTTGATATGCTGAATCTAAACATGTACATATATTTTTTATTATGGGCCCAGTTTTCAAGTTGGTTCAAATCAGGATCCAAAATTATTATATTAAGTATTGTGCAATAGCAATAAATTTTCAATTGCACAGTATTCAGCAATAGCAAGAAATCTTCAATTGCACAGTATTGTGCAATAGCGAGAAATTTTCAATTGCACAGTATTGCGTAATAGCAAGAAATCTTCAATTGCACAGTATTGTGCAATACCAAAT